>VXCM01001450.1:8742-27862 GCA_014773175.1 Lucifuga dentata | reverse complement strand
AAGAAGAAGACTTTCCCTTCAATGTCTTTTTCAGTAAAGTACTTCAAAGTCAAACTGGAAATTACAAACTTCAAGTAGCTAATAGGGGAAAATCGAAGTTAAGATCCGACCTTTGCCAAAATAAGAAGGGAAAGGTTTACATCATCTCCCTTGATTCCAACTCTGTTCATCAGAGTCATATTATGATTAGGACCGTTATGCATTGAGATAATTATGCATAACTTTTTTAGGGAAACATTTTTCCAAGCCATCACTTTTGAATCCAACCATGAAGTCACTGCAAACATTTTGGGAGGAGAAAGCCCCAACATGAGCTCAAGAGTGTATCAGTATTATGAATCAGTAACAAAATAAATAAAATAAAACTCCCTCAAAATGTAAATAATCCATGTTTGTGAGCTGTATGTACTTTAATAGTTTCAATTTTTAATGATTTTTTTTTTTTTTATCAAAGCATAATCATGTTTTATGGACACAAGTTGTAAAGGATAGTTTACCTAAACCATCTTAAAAGTTAAGATGGTTTTGGAACCCAAAAAAAAGCATGCAGTAACATCCAAGGGACGTTAAAGTTCTCTTGAAGGTGAAAAGGCAGATTAAAGGAACACAAAAATCTTTCAAACACTCTTAGAGACTGATTTTCATTAGGGCAGATTTAATGAGAAAAAGACAGATAAAATGGAAAAATAATCTAGAATAAACATAAGGTTCCTCATGAGACTTTTTCATGGGAAGGGTTTGTAATCTATTCCATCATTCAAAGGAGAGCATTAAATTCTTTTCAGTGCATTCTATTTACTTCACCTTAAGGAGACTGGAAAATTCAGTTCTGGGAAATATTGTGATATGACACAGTCGAGATTTTTCATTCTGATTGTATATTTATGCTCACCCACTTTGTCCTCTGAATGTCACCTATTCCCTTTAATCACACGGACAGGTAAGATGATATATAATAAAAACCATGTGTGGTTTTGGACCTTGTATCACCCATAAAATCAATAACTTATCACTTTTGGATTATATTAGCACAATGTTTACAAGTTCCACTAAGATGCTGTGAGGTTTTAGCCAAACAGTAAAGCTGATCTGTAAAATGGTTTGTGAAGCACCTGGATTTCATTGAGGAGTTTATCAATGGAACTAGACACTTTACATTCTCAGTGCCAACGATCCATTGGCTCCACAGAATAGCTACTTTTCTACAAAAGAGCCAAATTGTTATTTCTAGGAAAAAGGCCAAGCCAGTGTGTACACCTTACTGAATTGAAAGCTCAAGCTGAAAACTTTTCATTTGAAGCCACAGTCCAGCAGAGCAATCTATTCAGCCATGCCTGCTGGCACAGTTATGTGTGGAGGAGTATAGTTAATGAGTAAGCTTTTGTAGCCTTTCTGGCCCTTTAGTGGAAACCAGGCTATTAACCAGAGCTGGCCTCTATAAGGACCGTGGGGTAGCACTCGGGGTCACCTCTGGAGCCAGACTGCTATGGCTCGCCGCTCCTTAAATGAATGCAGAATTGATTTCACACATTTCCCCTGCTCCACTGGGATAGATAGATAGATGATGACAGTGGCTTTGGATTGTGCTGAAGAAGATTACATTGATCTCTGTTCCGCTGTCATCCAATGGTCAACGACATTTGTGTGTGTATGTGTGTATAGAAGTGTGTGTCTCCAATATATCAGCATGTATGCGTGTGCCTGTGTTTGTGGTGGCGTGTGCATGTGAGACTGAGCACGTGTCTGATAGAGAGGATACAGGGAGACGCTTAGATCGTCAGTTTGGAGACAAATTTGTCGAAGGCTTGAAAGAGCCTGAGTTTATTGTTGCCTCCAATCAGCTGCCTTGCTGGAGGTATCCATGGCAACTGAAAGAGTAAAAGTAAGGTTTGAGGTCTCCAGAGAATTTGGAAGAGGACTTTGTATTAGCACATGAGGACGCATTTCAAGCTCTGAATATGATCAAAGTAGAATGGTCGCAGTAAAAATACTCTAGGTTATATGTGCTAACAGAAAGAACAAGAAAATAACACTCATCCCATGAATTTATAATGTGAGATTGCTCAGTGGTTCTTTAAATATACGGTATGTCATTGTTAATAGGCAGAGATAATGTACTGCTTTGAGATTTGGCAACTCGTCATACATGTCACTGTACGCAAATGCATTTAAGCTGGGTGGACATAAAGAAACTTGAACTTGAGTCATTATATTATATATGGTCTGC
Source organism: Lucifuga dentata (assembly GCA_014773175.1). Lineage (NCBI taxonomy): Eukaryota > Metazoa > Chordata > Actinopteri > Ophidiiformes > Bythitidae > Lucifuga > Lucifuga dentata. The sequence continues at coordinate 25,635 of VXCM01001450.1, read as the reverse complement.
TCCAGAAATTAATTAAATGTAGCAAGAAGGAGCTCATTAGAGAGCATACCTCCACCAAGGCTGACCATGTCCAGACAAAATTGGTCGTATTCTAGCAATAGAAGGGAAAACTTGTGCTAACGCAGGGCTTCATATCCAAGAACTTCTTGCTGCGAGATAAAAGTGCTAACAAGAAGGTACTCTGACAGCACATACCCCTGCCAAGGAACCCNAAAAAAAAAAAAAAAAAAAAAAAAAAAAAAAAACCTTTTAAAAAATGATCCATCATGCTAAATTAAATTGAAATTGGCCTGTTAGCTTTGATTTTACAGTGTTAACCTGTCCTGCTTCAGCCTCCAGACTGTGGTTGGGAAGAACAGGGACCTCTCTTTATTGCTCCAGGGCTGAAGTTATTATCAACCTCGGGGTTAACCCAACATACTTTTACTTTTACTTTTTTTTACTAGGCTTTTATTTTATAGCAAATGCAACTTTATATTGTGCATTCACTGTTACTGTCATTATTACAGCAATTGTGCTAACCACCTGGCTCTACTCCGATTGCCAACATCAGTACATCAGATATGTGTGGCAGCACACTGCCACACATATCTTCATCTCTCTCTCCATCACTTGCTTGCACTCACAACATACACACACATACAAGGAGCCGCACTACCCTCACAACAATAGACTAAAAAAAAAAATTTCTTCTGGATCCTGGATTCAGATAAGGATCACCTCCAAAATTTAATCACTTTTTACTCTGAACATTATCTATCTGTCCCCCAGATTTCATCCAAATCCGTCAATAACTTTTTGAGATATCCTGCTAGCTAACAAACAGACAAACAAATGTGATTACATACCCTCCTAGGCGGAGGGAATAAAACAATAAATAAACTATGAAGATCAAATGCCATAAAACACATGATGCACTAGCTAGGCTCTAAAAGTTGGTTTAAAGTTAATGTTTAAAGATACACTGTAAAACACAACAGCCCGCTTTAGTTATGTGAACTTATTTCTTCTCTTTAACTCAAAGAATCATGATAAGTTTTGGATGTTGCACTCAATTCTCTAAGTTTTACAGAAACTGAACTTAAAACCATTTGTTGTCTTGACTATTAGAAAGTTGAATACTGTTGTCAGTGTTCATTCAACTTACTTTTATAAGTTATCAGGTTTAAAACAAAAAAAAACAGGGGAAATCAAAAAAAATTAAGGCGCCATGAATTTTTAGCTGGGAAACTCAGCTTTGCCATATCATTGCACCACGAAATGTAGTACAAACCAACTTAAGATAAACAATAAATGACATAAACACATATTTTGGTACACTGTAAATCCCAATACTCCACTCAGAAAAACTGAGTAAGGAAGGAAGGTTTTTGAGTATTCCTTAAAAACCTTGCAAAAGTTAATACAACTCAACTATTGCAGGAGTTTAGGTGGTTTAGAGTACTAATGATCAATTATTTTGAGTTAAATGACACACGTGACTCTGCTCTGATTCTCCCAGTATGCCTTGCAGCATTGTTACATGCTTTGATTCTAGTTCTGTTGGAAATATTTCTGTTGTAAATATCTGTTATAATCCTTTTTGTGAATGTTATAGCTTTGTGTAAGTTTATTTGTTGCTGTAGCAGTTTGAGTTACATTTGAATGCTTTCTACTTTTTGGTGTGTAACCATCAGAGAGAGTGTGTTTTCTGTTAGTGACCTCCCTGCTGCATGCTGCTATCAGTTTCTGATTATATCGCCCTCTTGTTGTTGAAGCTTTAATAAGCTTTAACTGAGGGACTTTTCACACAGCGGAGTGTTTCTACTTTGTTCACTGAGAAGTCTTCCTCTACACTCTTTACACACTGATAGGTGTGTGAGCATGGTGTTCCTGCAAAAGAACATTCAATGCTCAGTGAGCTACTCCTGTATAAATAAAGGCTAAAGTTTAATAAATTTTAATTATTAAGTTTGGAAACTCAACTTTTTTGAGGTAATTGGTTTTCACAAAGTTTTTGAGTAGATTGAACTAATTTGGGTTTATAGTGAGGAATTTACATTCACTTGACCTAATGTAGTAGGTTTTGTCTCATGGATAATGAGAAATAATTCATTGTTTTAACTAAGATAATCAAGTCAAATAAACTATTGTTTGCGAGTTGAATCAACTTTGACAACTTGAAATAACACATTGACACAATGCAAAGGTATTAGTTTAACTAACTTATTCAACTTAAGTTTTTCAATTGAAACAAAGAGATTTTTATGCTGACTGAGCTCACATTTTCAAGGCAGCAAGGGAACTTACGTTTTTAAATTGAACCACCCTGAAATGCTTTACAGTGTACTGGCATATTCAGCTGTCCTCATAAATGAATGATAGCTTTGGTGGAGACCCTTGATGTTCATAATAGCCCTGATATGCTCCTTGTGGTGCTGGATTAGCTGAAAAATAAGTCACTGGAAGGTCAGACAAAAGGTGCTACTTCTAATTAACACATCATAATTTTTAATCTGACGATCGACATGGTTCCACTGTAACCGCTGGCTGAGCATGGGCAGCAGCATGTAAAACCATGCAGCACTGAGAGAGCACTTGGGTTTGTTTCCTCTTCCTTGTTTTTTCTTTCTGTCTCTAACACAGAGGCGTTCGGGTCTTTAGCTGTCAGCTAATTAATCAGAATTAAAGAGAGGCAGATCCTGTAAACACGGTGTGGCTGCATGGGGCCACAGAGAGAGAGAGAGAGAGAGAGAGATCAGGAGAGCGTAAGAGGAAAATTAAGGGCAGATTCTCTCCAGACCTCTTCTTCCACTTCCTTCTCCTAGAGTCATTAGGATTCATAGCCATGATCCTCCACTCTGCGCTGGCTCATCACTGTTTGCTCCATGCATCTTTTGCAAAAAAAAAAAAAAAAAANAAAAAAAAAAAAAAAAAAAGAACCTGCACACCCATGCCAGAATTAAAATGGTGATGCAGCACTTGTTTTCTGTCAACAAGAGACCATAACAGAAAGAGGGAAAGAAAATGTGTGTGTGTGTGTGTGTGTGAGAGAGAGAGAGAGAGAGAGAGAGAGGGGCGGCAGACAGCTGGTTGGTATTCCTGAGGCTTAGCCGTAGAGGCTGATGGTGCAGAGTGGACATCACTGAGGAATTTCAATGTGGATGGAATGGCTTTCTGTTGTCATAGTCAAGGCTACAGCTCCTGTATTACAGGCCGGATTATTGTAAAAGTTACTGCATGTTTAACGTCAGCCTCCCAGATCAGTAATATGTCTGAAAACTTGATTCATACAGCAGCATTTCTGGTGTGAAATGACTTCACTGCATCAGTCTAACCTGACAGAATGTTGTTCCTAACGCTCTTCTTGAGGATTCAGTTAAGTTGTGGTGTTTTTACTGTTTATTAAATCTTTCTAATAGAAACACTGGGTTTCCTGACAGGGTTTAAGCCTTGTCATGTGCTAAAATTACTTTTAAATGGAGAATTCCCATTCAAAATTCAGTTTAATGGAAGCTTAATCTGTGCATTACTTCTGTCTCTTTTACCGCTCCAATTTTGGAAAATGGTTGGCAGTAATTTAACATGTATGCAGGATATACAGTATTTATTGGGCTCAAACATACAAAATCACTAAGTAAGTTCTTTGAAATTAGTGCAAAAACATTTTAATTAAATTAAATTTTAAAGATGTACATGGGGTGTCCTCCTCCAGGGCTTCATGTCCTCCCTTCTGTTCATACAATGCCATGATCCATGTGACGTTGAAGTACATAAAAAAAAAAAGTTTTTTTTGACTACTGTGTAGTTTATTTTGATGGGAGTATTTGACACATACTGTTAAAATGTACGATTTACTTTTGAACCTTATTTCTCTGCTGTTTTCTAATTTCTCTGTAGGTTAGAGGCCACTTGTTGATGTTTGCTTCTATTTTAAGGACTCTCAAATGTTTTGTGTAAGTGTTAGTCATAGAAGCTGAATGACATGTTTTGGAAAAACAACATGTTAGCTCTAAAGTGGTTCATTTGACTACCTCAACACTGAGTTTCTCAAACTATTTTCAGTGATAACAAAGATCAGAAGCTAAAAGTAAGAGAAAGCAGTCAGCATGGGTCTCATATAGGCAGAACTACCAGGATTCAACCCTGTTTCAGTCCCTGCGATGGTCAACACAACCACATCTGGATCAAGCATCCCTCCTTTCTCCAGGGGAGAACTAAACACCTCCAGCTCTCTCAGTAAATAGCTGGATCATTATATACTCGACTATAAGCTGACCCGATTTTGACCTGCAAATTTAGATTTTTAAAGAAACCCGCTTATAAGCCAACCTGGACTCCTCTTCCTCCTCTGAATCGCATTGATGAAGGTAAGGAAAGCTTTACAAATGAGCTATATCATGGCACTTATTTAGCATATTTAGTGTAATTATGGTGTTTGTTTTTTAAGAATCTCACCTTTATTACATGTTTACAGTAATTATCCGAGTTGATGCGGGCCTGTCTATGTGCTGGACATTCCTCCATACGGAGTTTTGGAATTCCCTCAGCCGACCCCCTGATGTTGTTCCAATAGTTTATTTGTTTAGCAAATTGGTTGTTTTTCTGGGTATTGTCATAGTATAGGTTGATTTCAGATGATGTAACATCCGCTGCAATTTTTCAAATGCCACTGGTGGGCGGAAGTGTTTGTAATCCTGTTTGAAATATGTGTGAAGGTGAGAGAGAAGAAGTGATGAGATGCCGTCTAAACTTTCACCAGAGGACAGCAGCTCCTGATGAAGGTGTAGGAATATCTCTGTCACTCACTCCAATCTGTTTGTCCACAAGCTGATTTTCTGTGTGAATGCTGCTCTTTGTCCTTGACATTTAGTGAGAAGGTACCACGCCCCGCATTCTGAGATTCAGACATTTACACGCTGGAAAATATCACACATATAAGTTTCCGAATCCACAATGAATCTGCAAGACAGTCTCCAAGCTGTGGATGTGCAGAAGCAAAGAATACTGTATCTCCTCTCTGAGTTCATATCGGCTCAGAACGGCTCCAGCGGACATCGGAGTGAAGCAGCGAGCCTTCCGTGCACGTCGTTTCATATATAACAACAGGTCTTCAACGTGCTTAAAATAACATTCAAGCCAGTTTTACAAGCGGAGGTGAGAAGTGTAATTTTGCTGGTGATGATTGTGGCTGCAGCCTCAGCCGGCTCCGGCTGCTGCGTGAGTCACGTTACGCCGGTGTCCTGATTGTCTCGGGATGTTAAGTGTCACGCTGTTTTTGTTTTGTTTTGTTTTGTTTTGTTTTTATTATTTACACGATGTCTGCAAGTGTGTCCCTGAAACAAAACAACTGCTTCGCACTGTATCATGTAATGCGTGGTAACTTTGTCGGAGCTTCCTGCCTGATCAGCGCTGTTATTCCGCTGCGCTTGCCGGCTCCATCCGATTTGAAGTAACATTAACGATATCCAAATCTGTTTCGGCCATGCAGCACGGCTCTCTGCCATCACACAAAGCTATTTTTTTTTTTAATATATCTGTCTTTTATATTCAGCCGTAACTCACCGAGACACTCAGAGTGCCGTTTACTCTCCATTGCTGCCCACCAACCGTTGCCCACCATTTCCGCCCGGCTTCCGCATGATGACGTCAAAACACCACGTGTTGAAATCAAGCTATTCCTGTGATTTTCTGAAAATAATCCACGTACCGGTACCGGTAAACATCAGCAGCTGATTACCGTAACTGACGGATCACGGCTTACTGGCCGCAGCAAAATGTGCTGAATAAGATGTTTAGTAAGGAAATACATCATCCTGAGGTATGATTTAAACTATTTTCCATGGGTAGTGGCAATGGGTAGTATTTCTACTCCTGGAAATTTCGTTCTCTGGGATCTGATTTGAATTACTCATGTATAAGCTCACCCCTGATTTGCGTTGTGAAATAGTGAGTCCTCTGAAATATCTCAAAAAGGATTACGCCGACTTTCTCATGCAGTCTGAAGTTCAACAATCATTGACAATCATGTGGCTATGTTCATTCATCTCCTGAGCCTGTCAAGCCCTGGCTCAACAATTTTCAATTCCCTAATAATTTATTGATGGTGGGCAATCAAATTGCATATCAATAATGTAGAAGGGTTCAGTACAATGTTGATACAAAACACCCTTTCAGTCATGCTCATTCATGCACACGGACCTGCAGACATATGTACCATGTTTAGTCCCACGTGGTCCAGCACTGGCATATCGCATGATTCCAATCTGCATCACTGAGCTCTGTAAAGCCAGTTGATGATGGAGCACCTACAGTAAAAATGCTTCTCATGTTTTCTCTTATGAATCCCTCTTTGAAAATATATGCAGGATAAAACCCCAGAGGTGAATAATTGGGCTTTTAAAGGGGGGGGNGGGGGGGGGGGTCTGAGAGAGAATATACACACACTACAAAGAAAGTGATATAAAGAACAAGGACACATTGTTCAGCTGCAACAAATTCATACAAATGTGGTACAATAACAAAAATACATTGTTAAAAATGCTCATTTTAGATACATTGTGTTTTTCTTTTTTTGTCTGACAGCAAATCTATGCAAAACAATGAAGAGAAATAAGCCACATTTAAACGCTATATCATCATATTGTACTCACACATGCCCACCACCATTTTCGATCGATTATGTGGTTATACTATGTGTTTGGGTGTGAGCCAATCATGCATGTAGGACAAATTAAGTGACCAATGGCATACATCCATCTAGGTCAGCATCTTTTATTCAGGAGGCACGCATACACAGTTACATGCCATTCCGCCCCGGGGGCCCTGCAGAGACCCACTGTGCCACCGAGAGATGGCCCACCATTTTGTTCTGTTTTGAAAATGATCTCCACGCATGAGGTTAGCTGGGGGGCCTGCAAGCTCTTCCCTTTGTAGTGTATCCCAGTTTGGATATTTCCTGGCTGTTGTCTGTGTGTGTGTAGGGTGCGCGTGCATGTTACCACGGTATATTAGTTTGCGTTTGTATGTGTGTGTTTGTGTGTTTAATAGGTTTTTTTTCAGTGCAGAGGCGAATACAATCTCAATGGAGACATCCAATGCCCATTCTGTGTAGGAAGCTGTAGCGCACTGCTGCTGAGCTTGAGGAGAACGTTAATGGCATCTCAATCTTCCTGCAGTGTTTACAGCAATGCACACTTTACAACACTATAGAGTGCACAGTATTATGTTAAAGAGAGGTTCAGACTTGCCCTTGAGCATGGCAGATCAAAGGTAAAACATGGCATCAATCGAGGTCACCAGAGACTCTTTCCTTGAACTGTTCATGACCCACAGCATTCTGCAAAGTGCAACATTCTGCAAAGCCTGACTAATCATTTCTAACCCCTAAACATATGTCTAAGCTTTTCCTCCAGAATTAAACTGTGGGAGGAAAGCAGTGCATCAGCTGGCATGGTGCTTGTGACAGAAACCAGCTAACACACAACACAAAAGCACTAAATGTTGTTCCGAGAATGTGTACAAGTGTGTACGCAAGTGTATAAAGTTGGTTATAAGCTGTTATGATGCCACTGCACCAAAATGGAAAACGCTGCCCATCTCTCAGCTGCTGGTTTCCCTTCACAGAATTCTAGCAGCAACAAAGCAACTCGGCAGTGAGAGAGAGAGAGAGAGAGAGAGAGAGAGAGAGAGAGAGAGAGGAGAGAAAAAGTGAGAGAGAGAGACCGGGAATGTGGTTGCTATAGTAACCATCCGGTGGGTCTCACTGCCTCACTGGCATTCATTTCATCATATTGAGCCTCTGTCTCGCTCTGTCTTCCTCTCCTCTCACTTTGTTTATCTCTCTCTTTCCTCTTATCTCTTCACTCTCTCTCTCTTATCTCCCCTCATCTCACTCTTTCTGTCCTGCTCTCCTCTGATCTGCCCTCCCCCTTCCTCCCTTCTTCAGCTATGCTCACTTTCCTTGGAAAAAGGGAGTGTTTAATGTTAATGCAGAGTGAGTCTGTATCTCTATCTATATCGATATTCTCATGTATCACTCCATCCATTTATCACTCTGTCCTGACAGTCCATCTGTTAAACTCAACTCATACCTTTGTAACACGTTAGGAATACATACTGTAAGGGGAATGAAAAGACAAATTGTCAGCAACTCTCTAAATCCAAATAGGGTTCAGGTCTGGTATAATCACAGAGATAAGCAAAAGCTGGACCAATGTCTAACAGGGAACTTAAAAGATTGACGTCATCTGCCATTGAGATTTAGCTGCAAACAAAGTTTGATTCAGCACTGCCCAAAAAACTTCACATAAAACCCCAGCTGGGAGCAGATAGAAATTTCTGCTGTGTTTTTTCCAGCCAGGACTGCATTTACATTTTCCTGTTATCAGCGGACGTCCTTGTGAATTCCCAGCGGAGTATCAATCAGCGAGAGAATACCTGATTCTAATGCCAATGGAGTTTGCAAACCACACACACACACACACACACACACACACACACACACACAAATACAAATTGAATAAACACACATGTACACATGCACAAATATTCACACATGCAGTAAAATGAAATGCAAATTTTGCCACAGCTATTTCGCACTCTGTACACACGCTATTACTGCACAAAGCCCATTGATTCAGGCCGAGAAAGAGAAGAGGTGATTTTCCCAGTGGGTGGTTTAGTGTGTGAGGTTCCAGTGGGCATTTCCCCTGTGTTAACTCATGATACAAAGGTCAGATCCAGCAGAGAACAGCAAGGAAATTTCAGAGTCAGGAGTGTCTGAACAGTGTGTGTGCATATGCTTCTTTCTGTGTGTGTATGATACATGTGTGTGCAACTAACAGAGCACGCAGGGTGTGGTTTCACTCCTTCTACGAAGGCTGTCTTCCCTCCCTCACTCTCTGAATGTCTCTTTCTCCTTCACTCTCTGCAGCCATCTGTCACTCCTTTTCTTCCTCTTTGTTCTTCCTCTTCTCTTTTTCTTCCTTTTCTTCTACATCTGTCAGGTGAATTAATTTTTAACTTTGCTGCCACATGCGATGGCCACTCAGTCCAAGTCTTTGGAGGATTTTTAACATATCTTGCATATGTACAGACAGTACAGGAGAATGCATGTAGGATGTAGCGATGAGCCTGTGTGGGATAAACACATCACCTACACTTTTGATATTTCTGTATGCTTTCACAGGAATATGAGGTCAGAGACCACATATTAAGTGGACTAGATGGTTATGTACTATGTTATATTAATGAATTCAGAAATGCCTCTTCCTGGATTTCCATTGTAATAAATGAACTGAGAATTTACCGTAGATCTTCAGGAAATCATTTTGTCACTCACATTTTAAAATATTTATGAGGAATGCACGCAAGATAAATTTGAATATCAATGTGAAATAAACTTTAGATCAAAGTTTGAGTTTAAGCCCCTTCCCCATAGCGATCTTGCTAGTAACAACCTGAATGCCCCAATTGCATAAGACTAGTTATGAAGGCCCTGCCCACACAGGCCCACACAGGTGTTTTCATTTATCCTGGCTGACCTCTTTTCAGGTGGATGTTGGGTGGAGGTCTGCTGGAAGTCTGCTGAGGCCAGCAAACTCCAAATACATCAGCTGAATCCAAGCTGATTTTGCTCATACGTACATCATGTGACATGTCTGAATTGCTCAGTGGTGTTACATCAAATGTGAGGACCCAGGCGGAGGACTTGGGCTGCGAGGACTTCAAACTTTTCTGCAAACCATCGCTGATTATTTTTCTGAACTTTATTTACACTGTCAGTTTATGCAAGATGTGCCATATGCAGAGACTGTTGCTTTAGGTAGATATGTGAAAATATTATGCATTCCCATTACTTTGTACTTCTGCCTCTTAACAGTGTTAAAATTATACGCACATCAAACCCTCTGCTGAGAATCTTCACACTCGTAGGTGGTCTGATTTTATTCTTAGTGAAATGTCAGTCTGACTCTGCAGAATATAACAGTCTACAAGCCAAAATTAATAGTCTTATAGGTCTGTTATGCACATGTGCAATATAACACTGCCATCAATACACTTGTATATCTAAAATCAAAATGATAGGTCTATATGTGTTCATATAAATGTAGAAGTACTTTTAGGTTATATGAATGATACAACTTATACTGATCAAAAATATAAATGTGACACCTGCAAAGTCTGCACAATTTGGCATGAGTTATACAGAACAACTCCATTTTTCAAAAATATGCACAGAAGCTTATATCCACTGAGATATAAGGCAAATTTTGCTGATATCTATGCCAGTGACCATTCCTATGCAAACAAGATTTATCCATCCGTAGGACAGGTTTTGGTGTGTCTAGACATTGTTCACACAGTATGACCAACTACAGACAATCTTCATGCTGGGGATAATAAAAGGCCACCCCAAAATGCCAAATTTTGTTAAACATGACAATGCCACAGATGTCGCAGGTCATGAGAGAACGTGCCTTTGGCATGCTGAACATTCACGAATGTTCATTTGTACAGAAACAGCTCTGGTGGACATTAGTAGGACAGTTTGCTAAGACTTTCATGATGATGATGATGATGATGAGTATAGGAGGAAGATGAGGAAGAGGAGTCATGGAGAAGTCAATCAAAGATGGTCTATATACACCCATACAGTCCTGAAAAAAAACTGAAAGCACCTGTGTTGGTGTTAATCACAGACATCTGCAATTTGGTGATGTTCGTAATTTTCAATTTTTGCTTGGTGCAGTCATTTTTAATTAAACTCAGTGGTCATTTTTGAGGGTGTAATCTGTGATGTTATTCAAAAAATTATCACATGTTGTGTCTTTCAGTGTTCAGGGTCTATCTGTACCTGCATTCCTCTTTTTACCTCTTATGGTGCAACATATGAAGCATCACAAACGGAAACACAAAGAGGAACAGCGGACACAAACACTGGAGGACGTGGCCTCAAAAATAATTACAGCTGAAACAGCACTTGTCATTCTCAACCAAATCTGGTAATTTCAGGCTTCACCTGACCGGTATTTACAGCAGGACTGTTGATGCATTTCTGTTATTTAGTCCACCTCCCCTGTGATTTCCAGCAGTATATTACTTTATAGAACTGAATGGGATTCTCAGTTTAGCACCTGACCCTGTATTAAGACTGAGCAGAGCCAAGCTTGGTCAACTCACATCAAGAACTGCAATGTTTTAGATGATTCACCACACATAAAATCATTAACCATTGCTCTCTAACTATAACATACAGGGGACAACCATCCTGTGTGAGCAGATAGGCCATTACCCAATGCTGCAGAGGAGCCATCGTCATGGTTGACTGCTGTCTTGGAAGAAGGGACTATTTTGGCAGAATAATGTGGTCATGCCACTGAGTGAATAGGGGGTCTTGAGAGAAGAAGGCAGAGATAAGAGAATGGAGAACATTCCATTAAAGATAGCGATGGTATCAAGCTTGTGGATCAGGGAAGACTATTCTGCACCGAACCCTCCACAGCACCCATTGAATGCAACGTGTGTATGTTACCATGGTACCCGGCCCAGGCAGCCCCTTTCATGTCTGTCAAGACTGGGGAGGGAGAGAGGGCAATATGTTAGTCTAGCCTGCAGTTGAAGCTGAATCAGACGTGTGTGTGTGTGTGTGTGTGTGTGTGTGTGTGTTGTGTGTGTGTGTATGCTACATGTACACGTTCCAAGCACACATCCTGGCATTCTGGGCTTTAAGATGCTGTACGCTGACAGAAGTTCATCACAGAACATGAATCATTTAGTCACCACAGCAGAGTTGGAAATGTCATGTCTCATCAGTGTTCCCCATGCCTCGGTGCCCCTGCTCCGTTTACTTCTCTAGCAAAGGAGTTAAAGCGAAGACTTGATTAAAGAGAAGAGCTGAGATTTTAGATGCAAACAGCCATTTATTGCATTAGGGAACAGTGTTTGTACATTTTCCTGAAGAATCATTTTCAGTGCTGTATCATTCATTGAGACTCGGGTCTGTCGTGTAAATCATCCAATCTGAGTTTCCTTTAAACAAATCAAAACTTGATTTTTTTGTTAAATTCTCAATACGATTTCTCGCTCATATTTCTTGACATTTGTGTCTCCTTCTTTATCTGACCTTTTCAAGGAGTGGGATGCTACTTTCTCACAGTGGACCTTCATTGGCAGTCAGATAGACAATCAAATAAGAGCAGTGCAAAATGTACAAGGAATATATTTAAAATGTAGCAAAGCTATTTGCTACAATCATTATCTTTCAGATACAAAACTATTTTTTTGTGTTCTTACCACAGTTAGTTGTAAACAGTGAAATAAATAACATCAAGTATATCATTCCTTGTTGTAAACCACAATCAACACTAAACAGTGAATAGTACTTCTTCATAATCTTTATTACAAGATATTAGGCCACTGTACAAATCAGTGCGAATCGTACAGTACAACGCAGAATTAAGACTGTTTCTCGAGGTTTGTCATTCAAAGCTGTATACGAGGTGTTTCAAGAATACACAAGAGTTTCAGAGCTTCTGCTGTGCATGCATGATTCCGTATTTGCCATGCATGAGTTGGTATTTCAGTGTTTAAGAAAGAGCCCTAAAAAATGGCAACCCAACAAAACAACCTAACTGTATGAGTAAATGTATAAAGCACAAAAAAGAACAAGTTGTTGGTACAGTATTCATGAGATTTGGCACATACGATAATGCACAATGCAATATAAATAGTTTATCAATAGGGTGTGTACAGTCAAGTTACAGTATTAACCAATCCAGGTGAATGCCTGGGAAGCTTACAAACAGGTGGGAGGTACACTGTATATAAATGACTTGTTAGCTGCAAAGAATGGTAACAAAAACACTCAGGCAACATCGAGAATTATACATGGAAAAAAAAAATCAGTCATTCTCTCAAAGTTTTCTCAACATACAAAAACACTCCCTCAGGCCTTAAGTCACTGCAAAAGACATATTCCAAAGGATCAATAAATAAAAGTCTTCAATACAGTGAACAAACCAGTTTACCGTCTGACTTGTGCAAGAAAATAAGGGCTACCTTTCCATATTTACGAACTCTGTTATTCATTTGCCCTCAATCAAAATGAAGAGCAGAAAGAATGGTACCATATGTCTGATTGGTACGTTACAGGAGACATGTGTGCTTTAGGTTTTATATTAATTTCTGTATCTTGTCCCTGATTTCTGCATTTTGACAGCATTGCCTCCTTCAACCACCTCCCCCCTTCTCGTTGTCGACTTCTGCTTTTGGATTTATGGCAAAACCCTGTAATCGAGGGTGNACCTCCCCCCTTCTCGTTGTCGACTTCTGCTTTTGGATTTATGGCAAAACCCTGTAATCGAGGGTGTGTGTGTGTCTGTGAGTGTGTGTGTGTGAGTGTGTGTTGAAGGGGGGGTCCACCTGGGGGCTCTCTTTCGCTGCCACCTCCTACCCCTGCCAGTGTGTGTCATCCGGACGGCAATGACCAACAGGGAGAGGAGGGTGTGGAAGTGCTGCTTGCTGCCACATGAGAGAAAGTGCTTATATACAGTGTCTTTGGATTAAGACTGATAAATATCGCCATAAAAAATTTCAAGAGTGTCTTTTGGGTGGTGGTGAGCAGAATGCTTTAAGCCTCTGCGGGGGTCTTCTCTGTTCCATTTTTCAGTGCTTCGTCATCACCATTCTCATCCTCGATCACAACTGTGGATGACAGGGGAGAGAGTTAATGAGGGGGGGCTCATCTTAGTGTGGCGTCTTGAAAATTCTCACCTAGAGCCATTAGCATGTGCTGTATGTGCAAAAGTGGTTGAGAATAAGAACATGCAAAAGATAACGCTCATTTTAAGCATGATCTTGGGTGTTGCACACTTGTGTATGTGCATGATGGAATTTCTATGTGCCTCTTGCTGTGCACCAATGGCAAGCCTGTGTTTTTGCCATGTTTGTCCATGTTGTGCCTTTGCATGTATGTGGCACCATCAGTGAGCTCCATGTTTTCAAGGATTATCCCATGCGCTTCATGAGGACTGCAGGACGCACGTACGCATGCAGAGACTGCACTTATCATGCAAACACAAAGCATAAGACAGCACATAAATCTCAATCATGCCAACCATTCATTGGGGAGGGGACATTCTGCTCAAGTTTGTTGAATAGCACGCAAGAGGCGTTCAACAACACGCACTGCGCATCCAATTCGTGTTGCAATGCAAATATTAAAACCCACAATTCCTTACAAGCATGAAATTAACAGATTCTTTTATTTCTCTATTTCTGCTTTTCATATCATATCTAACACTCTATTGAAGACTATGTCAAGGCAGCGTTGATGCCGATCTGGCTTCACATGGATCCATCCTTAATTGTGGTTCCACTTGCAACCCAATGTGCGCATTCATCACATCACCATGCACACAAAAACAGCTTAATTATATCATAATTACCCCGTTTGCTCCTGCCTATTTGTCCGAGTTTGGGAGGACGTTTATTCTGTGGGCCATTGAAGAAGTTGTTGGTGTCTTGAAGACGACAGGTGAAGGAAAGGTGTCCCTGGTCGCCTTCATTTCCATAATGACTCATTTTTTCTTCGTTGAAAGGCAGCACTTCCGACATCTCCAAACGCGTCTGTATCACCAAGGCGCACAAACTAAAATATACAGCCCGTCGCCAAGCTTGCACTCGGTCGTCTGTGGCAAACAAAAGAGAGAAAACAATGTAACCTGCTGGCGCGATCGAGCTGTTTCTCCGAAGACACGTGTTGTCTCCGTAGGTACGGAACAGAAATGTCATTAAATCAAAATGTCCTCAATTTCCCCGCTCGTCGAGCTTCGGCAACATCATTCAGAATTTCCAGATGTTTTTTTCTCTGCGCGTATTGCTTTGGAAATGGAGGCGCACGTACAGCAGCCTTGGAACGCCCGCTGGTTTCGAGAGGCTGAACCCGTCGCACGGAAAATCTGAGGAAGAAATGCAAATTGAGGAGCGACGCAAAACACGGATCCCGGGGAGACCTGGCGAGGGAGCTGTAACGGGGGTTTTCTGGCGAAGCTTCCAGTTGGTGTATAATGCTCCACTCTCCGGGATCTAGATGCAATCAAGCAAATGGTGATTTTATATTCAAAGATGGCACTATAGTGAATCAATTCAGATCTTTGGAAAATGCTGCGTACGCGTCGACACTCGATCGGTTGACTGCATGGTGTTAAGTTTTCGATTCTGTTTGACCATTTTACGCATTTTGCGGTTAATTTGGACACAGAAGTTTGGAGCTGGTCATGACACCCGACCAGAGGATGGCAGTATTTTCATGAGCTGTAATGATGTGACTTCTGGCCCCATGGCGCACTTGCAGCTCCATCCTGAGGGCCTGTGCTGTTCTCGCCACCATATTTCGACTCGATTAGGTTTTCCTTTTGTGCATAGGCAGAAAACAACATACAAGAGATCAGGAAAGAGGGATGCAAAAACACCTAGAGGTTTGATCGATGCATCCAAATAAGGGTAGTACACATGGCTGTACCATTGAGGTCACCGAGGTCCGGACCTCGGTATTTTTTCCAAGGTGTATAATAAAAGTCGTGAAATAATTGTCTAAAAATAATTTTACTTTGGTGCAGCAAAGTTATTGTATCATGTCAAAATGACCGACTTGCTCATCTGATCGCTGTCATTGCTCTGTGTGTGTGTGTGTGTGTGTGTGTGTGTGTGTGTGTGTGTGCGCGCGTGTGCGTGCAGTTATCTTGTTTGTTACTACAATATCTTTGCTCAACACACGGAGGTTCTTGACATAAAGCCTACCCTGAATTTTGATCTGCAAATTTAGATTTTTAAAGAAACAGGCATATAAGCCGACCCCCTGATGTTGTTCCATCAATTTGTTTGTTTAGCAAATTACCTGTTTTTCTGAGAATTGTCATAGTATTCCTGTGATTTTCTGAAAATAATCCACATACCGGTACTGGTAAACAGCTGATTACCATAAGTGACATTAGCTAACATTAAGTTTTCTGGACTCCTCTTCCTCGTCTGAATCACATTGATGAAGGTAAGGAAAGCTTTACAAATGAGATCTAATTATCACGGCGCTTATTTAGCTGTGTAATTATGGTATTGTTGTTTTTTTTGTTTGTTTTGTTTTGTTTTGTTTTTCAGTAATTATCCTGTACCTGAGTCGATGTGGGTCTGTCTGTGTGCTGGACATTCCGGAGTTTTGGAATCCTTGATGTTGTTCTATCAGTTTATTTGTTTAGCAAATTACCTGTTTTTCTGGGTATTGTCATAGTATTCCTGTGATTTTCTGAAAATAATCCACGTACCGGTAAACATGATATTTATTTCAGCAGCTGATAACTGACGGATCATGGCTTACTGGCTAACCCTAACCCACAAAATGTGCTGAATAAGATGTTTAGTCAGGAATACATCATTCTAAGGTATAATTTAAACTATTTTCCATCGGTAGTTGTAATGGGTAGTATTTCTACCCCTGGAAATTTTGTTCTCTGGGATCCTATTTGAATTACTTTTCTTTACGTTCTTTACAGTGGAACCAAAAGGCTCAATTTAACAACACAAAACCCCTAGCATCATTATAGTGTAATATAGTATTATTGTATAACACACATTTTGCTTGTGTTTATGTACTGTTTGAGACACATTTCTATAATCAAACCCAAAATGATGCAAACTCAAACATAGAGATGAAATAAAGAAGGTGTATATAATTTTACTAAACTATTTTAAAACACTTTTGCAGGAGAGACACATGAGAAGTCACAGAGAAAGGGACAGGCAGTGAATACAGAGAGTCGAAGACATAGAGAAATGAAAGAATGAATGTAATGCTGAGGACAGAGAGACAAGAGGACATGAGACAGAGGGAGCAGGTTATGAAAAGCAGAGACAGAT
>VXCM01001449.1:131294-161797 GCA_014773175.1 Lucifuga dentata | reverse complement strand
TAGTGCACTGTTTTTACGTGTCCTTGAATGACAATAAAGTTTATCTATCTATCTATCTATCTATCTTGTAGAGGGAATCAATGGTGGCAAAAGAGTTATGAGCAGAAAGACACGAGTCCAGTGTATTGAGAGGGANAAAGAAACCTTGACTTCAAAACTTCAGAATGTGACAAGTGTGTGCACTGCAGCAAATATGTGGACTGCACAAGTTTCTTTGGTGTGACATGCAGAGGTGTAAAGAGTAATAAAATGTTGTACTCAAGTAAAAGTACTGTTACTCAGGCTTCAGTAAGCGGGGTCCAAGCATGTGCGACGACTTGAGGAATGATTCAGTTTTAGCAGAAGTCGAGTGCGCAGATATTTACCAAGTTTGGTGACAATAGACCAAATCATTCATGAGATATCACAGTTTTTGTTGACTAATCTACGCCAACTCAAATTTGGCAGCCAATTGCAGCAAAACGGTAGTACTNAGTTTTTGTTGACTAATCTACGCCAACTCAAATTTGGCAGCCAATTGCAGCAAAACGGTAGTACTTTATATAGCCTTACTATAATCTTACTATAATTACTATAGTTGTACGATACAATTACTATAGCGTTTCTATAAAATTATTATAGTGACTATAGTAAGTATAGTAAGTGTATAGTAAGACTAAGTCTTAGTATACATTTACTATACTCTTACTATACATTTACGATAGTCTTACTATACACTTACGATAGTCTTACTACACACTTACTATAGTCTTACTACACACTTACTATCGTCTTATGATACACTTACTATAGTCTTACTACACACTTACTATAGTCTTTTTATATACTTATTATTGTCTTACTATACACTTACTATAATCTTACTATAGTCTTAGTATACACTTTACTATAGTCTTTTTATGCACTTACTATAGTCTTTTTATATACTTACTATAGTCTTACTATACACTTACAATAGTCTTACTATACACTTACTGTAGTCTTTTTATAAACCTACTATAGTCTTACTATACACTTACTATAGTCTTTTTATACACTTACTATAGTCTTTTTATACACTTACTATAGTCTTTTTATACACCTACTATAGTCTTATGATACACTTACTACACACTTACTACAGTCTTTTTATACACTTAATATAGTCTTTTTATACACCTACTATAGTCTTACTATACACTTACTACACAATTACTATAGTCTTACGATACACTTACTATAGACTTTTTATACACTTATAACCTTACCATACACTTACTATAATATTACTATACAATTAATAGTCTTTTTATACACTTACTATAGCCTTACTATACACTTATTATAGTCTTACTATACACTTAACTATAATCTTACTATAGTCTTGCTACACACTTATAGTCTTTTTATATACTTATTGTCTTACTATACACTTAATACAGTCTTACTATAGTCTTACAATACACTTACAATAGTCTTACTATACACTTAACTATAATCTTACTATAGTCTTGCTACACACTTATAGTCTTTTTATATACTTATTGTCTTACTATACACTTAATACAGTCTTACTATAGTCTTACAATACACTTACAATAGTCTTACTATACACTTAACTATAATCTTACTATAGTCTTGCTACACACTTATAGTCTTTCTATATACTTATTGTCTTACTATACACTTACTATAGCCTTACTACACAATTACTATAGTCTTTTTATACACCTACTATAGTCTTACTATACATTTCCTACACTTACTATAGTCTTACTATACACTTACTATAGTCTTTTTATATGCTTATGATAGCCTTACTATACACTTACTATATAGTATTACTATACAATTAATATAGTCTTTTTATACACTTACTTATGATTACTATAACCTTACTATACACTTACTATAGTCTTACTATACACTTACTATAGTCTTACTATACATTTACTATAGTCTTAATATAGACTTACTATAGTCATAATATACACTTACTATAGTCTTTTTATACACTTACTATAGCCATACTATACATTTACTATAATCTTACTACACACTTACTATAGTCTTACTATACACTTAATATAGTGTTTTAACACACTTACTATAGCCTTACTATACATTTACTATAATCTTACTACACACTTACTATAGTCTTACTATACACTTAATATAGTGTTACTATACACTTACTATAGTCTTACTGTACATTTACTATAGTCTTTTTTATATACTTACTGTAGTCTTACTATAGTCTTACTATACACTTACTATAGTCTGTTTATATACTTACTATAGCCTTATTATACACTTACTATAGTCTTACTATAGATTTACTATAGTTTTATTATATAATTACTCGTCTTTTTATGCACTTACTATAGTCTTTTATACACTTACTATAGTCTTACTACACACTTACTATAGTCTTTTTATACACCTACTATAGTCTTACCAAACACTATAATCTCACTATACACTTACTATAGTCTTACTATACACTTACAATAGTCTTACTACACACTTACTATTGTCTTTTTCATACACTTACTATAGTCTTACAATACACTTATATTAGTCTTACTATACAATTGCTATTGTCTTTATACTAACCCTATAGTCTTACTATACACTTACTATAGCCTTACTACACAATTACTATAGTCTTTTTATACACCTACTATAGTCTTACTATACATTTCCTACACTTACTATAGTCTTACTATACACTTACTATAGTCTTACAATACACTTATATTAGTCTTACTATACAATTACTATTGTCTTTTTATACACTTACTATAGTCTTACTATACACTTATTATAGTCTTACTATACACTAACGATAGTCTTACTACACACTTACTATAGTCTTTATACACTTACTATAGTCTTACTATACAATTAATGTAGTCTTTTTATACACTTACTATAGCCTTACTATACACTTCTTATAGTCTTACTATACATTTACTATAGTCTTACATTTATTATAGTCTTTTTATATACTTACTGTAGTCTTACTATAGCCTTATACACTTACTATAGTCTTACTACACTTACTATAGTCTTTTTATATACACCTACTATAGTCTTACTATACACTTACTATAGTCACACTATACACTTACTATAGTCTTACTACAGACTTAGTATACACTTACTATTGTCTTACTATACACTTACTCACATCTTTTTATACACTTACTACAGCCTTACTATACGTTTACTATAGTCTTACTACGCACTTACTATAGTCTTTTTATACACCTACTGTAGTCTTACTACACACTTACTATTGTCTTTATACACTATAGACTTACTACACACTCAGTATAGTCTTACTATACACTTACTATAGTCTTACTACAAACTTACTATAGACTTACTATAGTCTTACTACACACAGTAGTGTTTTTATACACTTACTATAGTCTTACGATAGTCTTTTTACACACTTACTGCATACTTAGTATCGTTGTTTTATACACCTACTATAGTCTTACTTTACACTTACTATAGTCTTACTGCACACTTACTATACACCATAGTCTTACTACAGGCTTACTATAGTCTTACTACACACTCACTATAGTCTTACTATGCACTTATTATAGTTTTTCTACACACTTACTATAGTCTTCCCACACACTTACTTAGGCTTCTCAGTGGTTTTAATAGACGACATCACATTACCCCAATCCTGGCTTCCCTCCCACTGGTTCACTGTTCGATTTAGAATTGAGTTTAAGATTTTATTAGTCACTTTTAAAGCACTCCGTCTTACATTACTGAAATGTTGACTCCATATGAGCCAGTTCGCAGCCTTAGATCCACGGTGGGACTCTTCTGGCTGTTCCAAAGTCGAGGCTGAAATCCAAAGGTGACCGTGCTTTTGTCATCAGGGCCCTTCTACTTTGGAACGACCTGCCTGAGGAGATAAGGTTCGCAATTCAGTGTCTTCTTTTAAATCTCTTCTTAAAACCCATTTTTATGACATGTCATCCTTAAGTTGTCCTTTTTCTTGCTTTTATTGTCTTATCTGTATTTGTTGTTTATTTTAGTTATTTATGTATTTATTAATATGTTCATTTATTAGTGTTTTATTGGCTTTTTATTTATTTATTTTTTTACCTTTTATTCTACATTTTAGTTTTTACCTATTCCCTTGTTTATCATTTGTGTCCTTGTTTTATTGGTAGCTTAACTGAACTTTTCCTGAATTTTGTCCTGCTCTTGTTTTGCCTGTCTGTTTGGCTTTCTGCTGTTATATTGTATTGCTTTGTCTGTCAAAGCACTTTGTAAACTCTGTTTTTAAAGGTGCTATATAAAGTTATTATTATTACTATAGTTTTACTTTACACTTAGTACACACTTACTAGTCTTAGTATACATTTACTATAGTCAGTGTACACTTAGTATAGTCTTACTATACAATTACTATAGTCTTTTTATACACTTAATGTACTATAGTAAGTGTATAAGTATAGTAAGTATATAGTAAGACTATACAGTTACTATAGTCTTACTATACACTTAGTGTAGTCTTATAGTAAGACTATAGTAAGTGTATAGTAAGATTATAGATAGTGTGTACTAAGACTATAATAAGTGTAAAGTAAGACTGTAGTAAGATTATAGTAAGACTATAGTAAGATTATAATAAGTGTATAGGAAGACTACATTAAGTGTATAGTAACACTATACTAAGTGTATAGTAGAACTATATTAATTGTGTAATAACACTAGTAACTGTATAGTAAGACTATATTAAGTGTATAGGAAGGCTATAGTAGGGTATGGACTAAAATGCAAGCATGCTTGTTGCAGCACCACCTTCAGGCCAATCTGCATATTTTTTTTCNTATGGACTAAAATGCAAGCATGCTTGTTGCAGCACCACCTTCAGGCCAATCTGCATATTTTTTTTCCTGACTAGTGGGTGAGATGTTCAACCAGTCTGTTTTTTAGTTGCCATAGTTTTAACGTTTGAGGAAGAAATGCTTAAGCCATTTTGCAAAAAATTCAAAATGGCAGACAAGCTACGAGTTGGAAAGGGGTGTGCTTAATGGATAGATGTGTCTTAGCCCAAGGAATACAGAGAAAATAATTTTTGATTCTACGATCTATGGTTTAGAAGTTATTGATGAAAGTTTACTGTGGGTGTTACAGCGCCCCCATCAGGTCAATTTATGATTCATTTTATGCAGATGTCTGTAGTGAACATGTCCACCAAGTTTGGTTACAGTAGACCAATTCCTTGAGGAGATAAACCACATGTTGTACAATTAGCCATGCCTACAACTTTCTCAGCCAATTGCAGCAAAATGACTCAGCAGCAAAAAACTGAAATGGTACTGTTTTCCGGCTTGGGCCAGACATGCCACATGCAAATTTTGGTGATGNGCAAAAAACTGAAATGGTACTGTTTTCCGGCTTGGGCCAGACATGCCACATGCAAATTTTGGTGATGGGATTGAGCCAAAATTGGAGGCAGAGATATGAAAAAGCTGTTTTGGAAACAATTCAAAATGGGAGAAAATCTAGTCGTGGGGGAAGAGTTTGGAATATACCATTGGATGCNAAACAATTCAAAATGGGAGAAAATCTAGTCGTGGGGGAAGAGTTTGGAATATACCATTGGATGCATACAGATCAAGGGAAAAAAAAATTTTGATCGGTTGATGACTCAATTTTTTCCAGACGTGTTTAACAAACATGTCCACCAAGTCTGGTTACATGAGATTAATTCCTTCAGGAGATATACCACATTTTATAGCAGATGTAAAAATTAGCCATGCCTACAACTTTGTCAGCCAATTGCAGCAAAAACAGTAAAGAATATCAAAAAATCTAAAGTGGTACTTTTTTCCAGCTTGGTCCAAACATGTCATATGCAAATTTTGGTGATGATTGAGCCAAAACTGTAGGAGGAGGACAAAACTGTTTCAGAAAGAATTCAAAATGGCAGAAAATCTAGTCAGGCATAAATGGGTGTGGCCTTTATGGATAGATGCATATAGTTCCAATCAAAGGTAAAAAGAAGTTTGATTTTAGGACTTGCGGTTCAAAAGTTATAGGCCAATATATGCAAAAATTTTGAATTTCTTATTATAGCGCCACCCTCAGGCCAATCGGTTTTACATTGTCACCTGAGTTGTGCTGAAGTTTTTGTAGCTAACTGACATTGCTATGGGAGATGCAGCCTTGAAGAGATTTGTGAACATATGCTATTCCTTTATAATGGAGGCAATCTTCAATCAATCTGCGTTAGTTCTTACAGATCACACTGTGCCACTCAAAAAGGTACTATACCATTTACATTCTACACAAGGTATATATTTAACCATGATCCAGAATGTGCTTGTTAGTTCTGCAAGTACTGTTGCTNTTCTACACAAGGTATATATTTAACCATGATCCAGAATGTGCTTGTTAGTTCTGCAAGTACTGTTGCTGCATCATGATTTTCTAAACTGGGCAATTTTATTTCTACAACATCTTAAAAAAATCCCTCAAGCCATATTTGTACTTGGGTAAACTAACAGAAATGTTGCCAAGACAATAAAACAACTCCTGCCAGGACTTGAACCTGGTACTTCCATGTACAGAATGGATGCGTTACCATGATACACCACAGGAGTTTGGTGTGAGCTTGCTGCAACATCCTACAGGCAACATAAAGCTCAGGCTGCTGGTGATGTTAAAGCACCTCTAATGCAAGCACACCAAGTCAGCCTGGAAAGCTGAAATGTAACATTTAGCAACTTGAGAAGCAAGAATGATACTCTGCAAAACAACAAGCAAATTCTGGATGACAGGCTACCAGTTTATATAATAACACAAAGTGCATGTGGCCTATTTTGACACTGTCCATACAAGTGATTTGTTCCATAAATGTAGAAATCTGAGAAGAGTTTAGCATCGTTCAGGATNAACACAAAGTGCATGTGGCCTATTTTGACACTGTCCATACAAGTGATTTGTTCCATAAATGTAGAAATCTGAGAAGAGTTTAGCATCGTTCAGGATGCCACTGCAGAGTATCTTAAAAAAATGAGTCACAAGGCTGACAATTTTATGCCAATAAATTATAGTTAATTAAAGTAAGTAAATTATAGTGCAAAAATCACTTTACCTACAACACTGGAAAAAAAAAATTATAATTTCTGCACAAACAAAAGTATCAGTCATTTTTATCCACTGGGTGGGTTTGGCCCACTCAGTTTCACCAGAGCCCCGTTTGCCAGAACATTTCCAGGTGAATCCAGACAGGTCTCTATGGCAACCATAGCAACTGGGTAGCAAGGTAAGCTACCTGCTACAACTCACCTTGTCTGGCAAGCCTGTACTTTGCCTGTTTCCACCTCCCACGGCAAGGACGCGGGGTTGGATTTTGGGAGGCATAAATTTGGACTAACATTACTTGCCATCCTGGCTCACAATTCAAATTTTCACCAAAATTTGCCAATTTCAGTTTTTTGGATTATATATTATATATAGCTTACCTTGCTACCCAGTTGCTATGGTTACCATAGAGACCTGTCTGGATTCACCTGGAAATGTTCTGGCAAACGGGGCTCTGGTGAAACTGAGTGGGCCAAACCCACCCAGTGGATAAAAATGACTGATACTTTTGTTTGTGCAGAAATTATAATTTTTTTTCCAAGTCAGTTGTAAAGTAGTTGAAGTTTTAATTATTTTTAATAGCTGCCAAACTGGGCCACTTCAATTTGTGTCATTTTTGTCTATTAAATGAGGAAAATGCATCCATAAATTGCGAGAAATTTGTCTGAGAGAAATGAGTCCATATATTGGGAGAAAATCATCCATGAAGAAATTTATCCAGGAGACATGTCGAATGCGAGAAGTTCCTCCATAAAATGCGAGAAATTCATACGAGAGAAATGTGTCCACAAATTGTGAGAAACTCGTCCATAAAATGCGAGAAATTCATCCATGAGAAAAATGCCAAACGCAAAAAATTGAGCCACGCGAGGAAATTGAGCCACAAAACAATAAATTCATCCAAAGACCAAACATCTCTACAATTATAAACTTATACATTATATGGAATAGGTCACTTACCATTATGGCCTTGCTTGTGTGGCTGCACATCTTGTTGGTAGCTTCCACCACAGGAAGTCCAGGAAACCGGCATCTGCTGGATCAAGTAACTCAGTCTGAAAGATACTGAAACTCATAAGGACGTGTTGATGATGGAACGAGGTCATTTTAAACTTGAGTGTGTTATAGTTGACTTACCATTATTAATGGTCAGGTGATGATGTCTTCATGTAGGTAGCCGCCACCTAACAGGATGATGTCATGCAGGTAGCCACCACTAAACAGGAGGACCAGGAGGCTTCAACTGTATGTACATATAAAAAAAAAAAAAAAAAAAAAAAAAAAAAAAAAAANTATATAATGTGGAGTTGTATTTTGTGCTGCCAGTAACATTAGCTACTAGTTTTGTCCACACCAAGTTAAGAACAAAATAACCGTGTTAACATTAGCTGCAAGAAGTTTCAGTCATTTTAAGACTCACAGTACTGCCACTATAAGTAACATTAGCTTGGCCATTAAACATCAAGATGAGTTTAACCACTAACTGATTAAATATCAACTTACCATCATCTCCACTGAGACTGATGCTTCCTTCCCACAGGTGGTTGTGCAAGAAATTCATCCAAATGAAATTCCTCCATCAAATGTAAGAAATTCATCCATGAGAGAAATGTCAAGTGATAAATTGAGCCACAAAATGAAAAACTGAGCCATAAAATCTGAGAAATTTGTCAAAAATAAAATTAACCAAATGCAAGTCTACTCTACGTACACCTGAAGCATAAGAATTAAAAGTTGTCACCATATTGTGGTGCTGTTCCTTGGGTTTGAACTGTAGGGAGTGTGTGTAGCAGCAGCACCACACATGTATCTCAAGTAAAACATGCAGCATAACATATTGTAGCATCCATGCTAACCTCTCAGCAGTAACAAGCCATGCCAACACCTGCTAACCATGCAGCACCAACAAGATGGCTAACGTTAACATGCACGCTCACACCTGCACAACTTAACAGCCTGAACATCATTTCAATTCAGCCATTAACAGCTCAAACTGAATTTTTACAGTTCATAATTTACCAGCAATGCATTTCATTTGCAATATTAAAACCATGTGCAGCTTAGCATAAAGCACTGTAACATACAAACAGTAGCAACCCAGCAAAAAGGTTAAAACAAAAAAGTTTCCTACCTTTGATGATCTGATGAGTTCCACCTGTTGGTCCTGGTTTGCGTGTGTGTGCGCATACGTGTGTGTGTCACAGCAACATCTAAAACATTTTCAAACCGCCAAGCAAAAACAGCGATAGACCAGCAACCCAACAAACAATATTAAAGCTGTTTGCACACTGCTATGCTACCACCCACACAGCAGCAACTAACAAAGCCATAACTGACCTGCTCACATGCTCGCATGTTAGCCAAAATGCAGCATGTTTGCATGCATGTCAACCAAGACTAAACACGGCANATGCTCGCATGTTAGCCAAAATGCAGCATGTTTGCATGCATGTCAACCAAGACTAAACACGGCAACTCAAACTGACTAAAAACAACAATTTCAGAGTTAAATCAACCACACGCCATCATTTCAATTCAGCCATTAACAGCTCAAAATTTAATTTTTACAGCAGCAATAAAACTCATTTGCAACATTAAAACCATGCGCAGTTTAGCATACAGCACAAAAGCATTGCAACATGTTAGCATACAAACAAAAGCAACACAGCGCACACACAGCAAAGCGAAAATGTTAAAAAAAATGTTTCCTACCTTTGATGTCTCTGGTGATGATCTGATGAGTTCCACCTGTTGGTCCTGGTTTGTGAGTGTGAGCGTGTGTCACAGCAGCATTTAAAACATTTTCAAACCGCCAAGCAAAACCAGCGATACAGACCAGCAGCCCAACAAACAATATTAAAGCTGTTAGCACACTGCTAAACATGCTACCACCCACACAGCAGCGACTAACAAAGCCGCAACTGACCTGCGAGCATGTTTGCTAACATGTCAACCAAGACTAAACACGGCAACTCAAACAAATAACTAAAACAACAATTTCAGAGTTCTATAACCACACAACCACAACGGCATCATGACCAAACCAACATACGTTTAAACTAAGAACAGCCAGCAGCAAAGTGAGGTGAAGCATGTATCCTACCTGTTCACAGCAACTAGGTGAATAGAGCAACGACGCTAACGTATAAGCTACATTTATATGGTTGGGCCCTACCATAACTTATTGACGAGAACGTTTTCATAAAACGCACATTCAAACTCGTGATCAACTCTAATAAAAATAAACCTAAGCAATATTAAATAAAAATAATTTGTAAATCTCGCCAGAGCTGGATAAATTGTAAATGTATTTGACCAAGTTTATTGATCTATGTATATGCTGGACTGTGTTGGTTTAGTCCATACCGCCAGTCAGGCTAGCGGAAGGGCGGGGCCAGAAGTACCTGCATTCACGTTGGTGTAAAACCGAAATATCACAAATAAACTTGCTTTGATGAAGTTGAAGTGTGTAAACAACAAAGCCATAAAGAGAAATTGAGGATTTAGAGTTTTAGTGTTCAAAGTACAAGTAATTGATTACATGTGATTTATCACGAAAGAGTAAAACTACTGTTAATGAAACTCGGAACTTCCTGTGTGCATTTCATAATAAAAGCTCTCCAAGGAATGGATTCTACCGTGAATCATTGTGAGGCTTTTATTGTGAAAGGAAAGCAAGAAGTTTGCGTTTCTGTTGACTGTACCTTACTATCTAAAATTGCAAGCACAGGTGTTGTGAATGAATTAATTAGGGGCTAAATCGGTATTTATGCAAAAAAGAGAAATTCAGAGCAACAAAACTGAATAAATCATGATGTACTGATGGAATAATCATGTGAAAATGGACATGAAGAGAAATTTGCCACCAAAACTGTGCAGAAATACACGCTGAATTTGCATCAACAGCACACAACATTAATGAACAAACAGAAGAGAGAGAGCTATTAAAATTTGTTCAAATACTATCATAAAACAGGAGGAAACAGTTGGCCTTAAAAAAGAACCAAAATGTAAATATAGCCACAAGAGGCAGTAAGCAGCGTCCGGGCACGTACAATGACGCCACAAATGATTCCATTTTTTGCCGAAGTCGTTATGCAGATACTCACCAAGTTTGGTGACATACATCTAATCATTCATGAGATATCACAGTTTTTGTCAAATAAGCCACACCCACCAAAATTTGGCAGCCAATTGTCGCAAAACAGAAGGTACAGAAGGTCCAAAAATGAAGAAGTAACTTTTCCAGCTTGGTTTAGACATTGTATAAAGCCTGTCTATTGAATCAAAATTATAGGAAGAGTAACGGAAAAAACAGTTTTGGACAAAAATCAAAATGGTGGATAATCTAGTCGTGGGGGAAGAGGCTGGACTACACCGTTGGATACATATAGACCCAAGGAATGCAGGAAAAAAGAATTTTGATCCTATGACTTACAGTTCAATAGTTATAGGCCAAAATGTAAACATGCTTATTACAGCGCCACCTTCAGGCCAATCCATGTAATTTAATTTTCCTGAGTAGTGGGTGAGATGTTGAACAATCTATTACGTTTCATTGCTGTAGCTTTTACGATATTTTAGAAAAAAAATTATTAAATTAAAATTTACAAAAAAAAATTCACAATGGTGGACAAGCTATGAATTGAAAATGGGCGTGGCTTAAATGGATATATGCTCTTAGCCCAAGAAATACAGAGAAAATAGAATTTTGATTCTATGATCTACGGTTCAGAGGTTNTTTTTTTTTTTTTTTTTGCCGATTTGTTTACCAAGTTTGGTTACAGTAGACTAACCAAATTGTAACCAAATAGTTTGGCTAGTCTACTAACCATCTCGATGTTTAAATGTAATTCGTTACATACACCCGTGATGACGTCACTGGACTGAAGAGGACAGTTTGGAGAGGAAATCTGCAGCATTGTCCTGAGCACGATGACCACTTGGAGCAGGTCCTCCTCCTTCATTATACCAGAAAGTTTTGCCCAGAGCTAGATTTTGATTAAATATACACTAGATCTACAGTAGGGGTGCACATGTATGCAGTCTTTGATTGGGTTGGCTAATTGCCCTCATACTAAACTGCAATTGGGAAGGAAGAAAAAGGAAGAAAGTGATTTTTTGGTTTTCTTGTCTTGTAAGCTGTGCTCTGTGGTCTTAAATTATAGGCCTTTACTTATTTCATTGTTCTGTTGTTTTACAGTTTACNCTCTGTGGTCTTAAATTATAGGCCTTTACTTATTTCATTGTTCTGTTGTTTTACAGTTTACTCTTCAGTAAAAATGTGTATATAAAAGTAATTTGATTGAAGATTTCTTTTCTGTTGTCTTTATATGCACATTTGGCATTGGAAAATAATGGAAAGTCATCAAGTTACATGACTTTAATATTACTGTAGTTGGATTATGTTACTGATTAAATTTTTTAACAGGTAATTAGTACTGGATTACATTTTTAAATTAGTTTTCTGAACCCTGGTTACTGGATCCGCATGCTGATTGATTTAAAGTAATGCCTGTAACAATATTCCTGTAAATGTTCATTTATAAAGAGTGAACTGCTATTTATGATGTGTGAACTGTCATATTGAAACGACTTAAATTTTTGTCATGTGGCTTATACTTACCGGTATACTTTCCAGTGAAGGTTTTGCATTGTTTCCTCATGTAAATATGTGCTTTTTTTTTTTTACTCTGGGAGGTAACAATTGTGTGTGACTTCTGGTCACATGATTAGTTGTCTGGAACAGGTGACCATACTCTGAGATATAAAGAGAAGGAATTTTGATGTTCATGAGACACTGTGAAGATGTACTATTAAAACGTTTGTCTTCAGGTAGTTTTGTGGTGAGCTGCAATAAAACTCTTGAAGAGGAGTTTCCTCCTTGGATTTTTTAACAGTGTGCGGATCTCTCATTTGCTCCCATGTATCCCTGTAAAATATAATTAAAATATAAACGATATTATTCTAGTTGTTTCTGGTGACAGGATGAAAATGCTGCAGAACATATGAGGTTGCATGAATTTCAGCAGGTGCACCATGTCGTAACTCTGGGGGGCGGGGCGTTCGAGGTACCTTCAAGTACCTGTGCCTTCAGCCTGTGTAAGTGGGTGTGGTCCGATACCGCAGGTTGGATGACACACACAACGCCACAGAGCAGGTCGGCACACACAGAAACGATAATCATGGGGAAGACAGGTGGAAGAGTCGACTTTGAATGGGTCTATGATGACCAGCCACACACTTCCAGAAGAAAATTAATCCTGGGTAAGATCATCCACTAAATCATCACTTAAGAAATTTAATCAGTTAACTCTGCTTAGTTTGTGTGTAAAGTTATAAATTGAAGCGTGCGGGTTTTTCTTTCTTTTTTTTCCTTTTTTTTTTTTTTTTTTNCTTTTTTTTTTTTTTTTTTAACTATAGTCTGCTTATAAAATCGTAGCCGGTTAAACCTGTTTACTAAAGGTTGTTTGACAAGCTTCACAATGGATGAAGGGTAGGGTTTACATAAACCACTCTGCCTTTCTGCCATTTTTTTTTTCTCTGTCATGTGAAACAATAAGAGCGTATTGATAGCAGATGCAGCTGACAATGCCTCTGGGCTTGCTAGGTAACAAGACACATTCCCCACTCATGACAAATACGGATACAATGCTGTGCAGAAATGAAAAGAAAGGCTTTGTAGCAGTCACAGGATCCAGGTTCCTTAAAAGAGTCATTTGTTAAATCTCACGCAACATGTGATATCCTTATTTGATAAATGAAAATCTAAACATTAAATTCAATTAAATATTAAATATTACTCTGGGTTAATTTGTTAATGTGTCTTTTATTTTGGCTGTGACCTCATGATTGGTCTGGTTCATTCTGGTTCATGATTCATCCAGAAGGTGATGGGATGCTTGACACCACAGAGTGTTAAATTATTAAAGCGTTTTATTTTAATTATCCACTGCCCTGCACAGGGAGGAGCGGGAACAGTGTCAGATCATGAAAGAAAATGTCAGAGGTCACCACGCTTCACTTCCTTAAACATACTCATAAAATGTTTTTGACAGCTCATGAATGACTTGTTGCATATCCACAGACTGTAGGTGCAGACTTGACTCCTATGTCATAAACTTGATATTGTTTGGTGGATTCAAAGGACTTTAGAACCTTCCATTATAGTAGCTGTTAGGTCACATGAATGAGTAATGATTGTGAAATTGCCCATGATCGGGACATTGACCTTGTTGGAAAAAAAAAAAAAAAATTATGCATTAAGCATCCAACTGAATCTGAATTCACAGTATCTTGACAATCATGTAGGGGGAAAAAAGAGATATGTCTCTCTTATAAGTATGGTCACAGAGGCATGAGGCATGTTTAAATGATGTTTTTAAGTGCTTCTTTTTATGTCTAGTTACTGATTTAACTTTATGCCCTGTGGGTGGTTATACACATACATTGTCTCACCACAACTTTAAAGTGAACTGCACCAACTAGAACGTCATATTAGATAATGGATGATATATTAGTCTTTTCAGATATATGACTGCAGGGAGCACAAGGTAATTCCTCTTGACTTAACCCTAGATAAATGTTAACTGGATAAAAAGGGTTTGGTGTGTAAGTAAGGTGGAGAGGTACCAGCTGCATAAAATACAGTGAAACCAGTCTCTGCTGTCCTTCTTTTCGGTGTCACATTTGCATAGAGGCATTACGCAATTGAAATGAAAACATAGGAGGCCAGATCTGTATGTGCCACTACCTGATGGCACATACATAGCATCTGTATTTCTTTACGAGTGGATTACGTTCAGAGATTCAGATTCACTTTATTTGTCATTCTAGCCATATATATTTCATAACACATAGAAGAACCAAAAGACGTTTCTGATGCCTCCTCACTGAGGCTTTTTATGCATCTCCCTGTGTTTCATGTCCCTCAGCAAAACACACCTCTGCCAATTAAAAACTGACTTCTGTCAACACGGCTCTTCCCAGGAGAAGAGCTGGGTACCATATTACAGAGTTTGAATGTGATCTTTCAGAAACAATATTGTGTCACAGTATGACTTTGAAAGTCTCAGTGATGCTGACAGAAGATGTTACAAAGTGAATTATAAATCGACAGTGAATTTGTTCTATTTGATTTGTTGCATCCACCTCCTCACTTCTACATTAAAATATTATACGTTTTTCTATTCAAATAATTATTTAAAAAAATGAAAATAAACTATTATTTTCTCTCTTCTACTTCTGTTTTATCCCCCATTTGCTGCTTCCTTCTACACATTTCTCCTCATTTATTCCTCCTTCCTTTCTATTCTACAATTTCATCTACACCCATGTCCATCCCTGTTTTTTCTCACGATTCTCTCCTCAGCCAAGTATCCAGAAATCAAGTCTCTAATGGGTCCAGACCCCCATCTAAAGTGGGTGGTTTCAGGCATGGTCCTAACCCAGCTCCTGGCCTGCTACATGGTCCGCAACCTCTCCTGGAAGTGGATCTTCTTCTGGGCATATGCCTTCGGTGGCTGCATTAACCATTCCTTGACCCTCGCCATCCATGACATCTCTCACAATGTGGCCTTTGGCAACAAGCTGGCGAAGTGGAATCGCTGGTTTGCCATGTGGGCCAACCTCCCCATTGGATTACCCTACTCCGCCTCCTTCAAAAAGTACCACGTTGACCACCATCGGTATTTGGGAGGTGACAAGCTAGATGTTGACATCCCTACGGACTTGGAGGGATGGTTCTTCTGCACCCCAGCCAGGAAGGTCCTCTGGCTCTTCCTCCAGCCCTTCTTTTATGCACTGCGTCCCCTGGTGGTCAATCCAAAGCCAGTCGGCCAGCTGGAGATCCAGAATGCAGTTGTTCAGTTCACAGCAGATATAATTATCTATTACCTATGGGGGCTGAAGCCCATTGTTTACCTGATTGCAGGGTCTGTCCTGTGTTTGGGTCTACATCCTATTTCTGGACATTTTATAGCTGAACATTACATGTTTCTGAAAGGACATGAGACATATTCTTACTATGGACCGCTGAACTGGATCACATTCAATGTCGGGTATCACATGGAGCATCACGATTTCCCAAGCATCCCTGGCAGTAAACTACCTCAGGTGAGACTATATTGTTGATAAATCATGATATCTTTTGTATCATATCAGATATGAATTTGTTTTGTTTTCCATATTACTTCAAGACTGTCTTTCCTGACTTGTTGAGAATGAGAAATGGAATATTTACATCAGCACAAGGGGCTTATGTAGATAGAACAGATTGCTATAAATGCCACGTCAGATTTTCTCTATCACCCACACATTTTTATCAGATGAAAGGACAGGCTTTGTAACTGCTTAACTGCTGCCTCTAATAACACCACGAGAGCATGAAGAGATCAAGTATCAAGTGCATGCCTTTTGAAATAACTGGCAGCTACTCTAATTAAATATTTTCTACCATGAAACTAATGAGTTTTTTAAATTTTTTCTTTTATGAGCCACTTGTTTTCTTAGAGTGAATATAACCCTCTTTGAACCCTTTTGAAGATAGAATCATTTGTCACTGAACTATCAAATGATACATTTAAAGAGGTTATTTTCTTAACATTAATTTTATGACAGAATGGCATTAATCTAATCAAGCTTGCACACCAATATTGATTGCACCAAGGGCGTGTTGTTACTGAGCAAATCCTACAATGTACTCATAGCTGTGTTATGCCTGAGTTATATCTTTTTATTATTGTGATGGAAAGCATGAGGCATGTATGGGTCGGTACTATAATGTTTTCCTGTTCATAGGCACAATGAAATAGCTGCTTCTATCAGCCCTTGTATCTGAATGATTTTCCTAGTGAAATAAGGAATTGTGTTAGTTAGACATATATACTTCTGATGCTTTAAATATCAAATGTAACTGCTGAATGTGACATTGATCCCTAATCTTTAATTTTCCTAACAATCAACTCCAATTTGTGACTTTTTTTTGTTGCCAGGTCAAACAAATTGCAGCAGAGTATTACGACTCCTTGCCTCAGCACACTTCCTGGACCAGGGTATTATGGGATTTTGTATTTGATGACAGCATCGGCCCCTATGCCAGAATCAAACGGGAATACAAGCTTGGCAAGCAGAAATAGATCTGTGGCTGGTTACAGGTCCTGTTAAAGAGGATTGTGAATTTCAGTTTAATCTATGGACCAATATTAAATGCCACTATATTCTGTAGGTTGTGTTTTTTACATTGAGTGTGCAGCCGCTATTGAACAGTTTGTACACAGACTGTACAGTGACAGTTTGTAATCATGTAGAACATCAGATTTCAGTTGCATACATGCATAGTTCATGAAAATGAGCAGAGAATTCAGATTCATATGGATGGTTTCCTTACCCCATTATTTATTCTTGCTTCTGTTCTTGCTGTAAGTGGAGAGTTCAGTGTGATACTTACACTTGTGATACAATGATGACATTTCCTCCAAAAGGCACTGAAAGCAAAATGATAAAATTTGAAAATCAGTGTTTTTTTTTTAGATTGTAACATTTACTTACCAGCAATTGAAGACAGCAAATAATAATATTTAACAGATAATGTCCTGATTTTACTCCATAGGGCAAACGTCACATACATTCTCAAGAGTTTTTAAGGAGATGTCACTCTACTATACAACTTGTTTTTCTATTGCTCATGAATGAGCATGAAACAACTTTTTTTTTTTCTTTGTTAAAGAATCTGTGCCTCTCAGATTATCTGATAAAATTTTTGAATCCATCACGCAGAACAGTGCTGAGGTGGAAATGGGCATTGAAACTTACCTTTCAGTAAGAAGAGCCTTTTCTTCAGTGACGCAAGATTCTGCTAGTCTGCAGCTCAATGCAACCTGTGTAAACCATTTGATTACATCAACAGGAAGAGGGCAGATCAACAGAAACACCATACAATAGTAGCCCTGCATAAAATGGCAGATGAGTAAGTCTCATAATGCTCAGGCTCAGGGTTTTGATTTAACTAGATGGTCAATTTTGGGGTCATAGTTTCTAGTATTGTAATATTTAACAGCATTTCAAACCATAGCCTCAAAAGTGACCAGTCTCAACAAAAAAATGAACATTATGAGCTACAGCAAATTCACTGCAGGAGTAGGTATTGCAAGCTGTTTCTATTATTTTGTCCACCTTCTATATGTAAAATGTATACATTGATAGCATAATCTTTATTGTTTCTATTTAACTTCACTGTACTATGTATATATATATATATTAAAAAAGTAAAGCATCTTTATAAGAATAAGGTACTGTAAAGATGACTTTGTGACTGACTTGTGTCTTGTTGTGATCCACAATAAATCTCTCACAGTGACCTTTCTTTTATTTCAATAAAATTAAAGGATGCTCTGTAGGTGAAATTCACTTAATTTTTCAGTAAACATTACAAGGGAATCGGGCTGGAGATGTTTAGTGAACACAAACACAGCGGGACATCGTGTAGATTGCTGACACTTCTATTCTTTTTTGTTGAATAATTTTACTTCCAGCTTTAAAATCAGATCGGAGTTGAGAACGGACAGAGTGGATAGAAAGCAACAATTGATATTCAACCACACCCTCCCAGCAAAGACACATTTATCTACCATCACAAAGGCCTAGTGTATGTTTCTGCACATTCTTATCTAGCTCAAATTTCATAATTCAGGGCAACCTCCCCATTTATATTGTCACATAACTTCCAACTTCTCATATATAGAAAAGGGGAATCTTCAGAAACAAACCACTATAATAAATGTACCACCATTTTTATTTTTTCTTATTTTCAAACCAAATAAAAAAACTAATTTATAGAGATAAGGTTTCATGCATACTCGGGATGTTCACAAAGCATAGGATGACTAATACCACTACATTATTTTATATCTATGCAAAACCAGGTGGCACATTTACAGTTATTGGCCTTTTTTGTGAATGATCCCCAAGTTCCAATGGTGTCACAGAGAAAACATAACATCTCAGTTGAGGGCAGGCGAGTCTGCAGCACGTTTTGCCCACGTTGTGCTTCTTGTCATCAATACTGAGGGATAAACTCAACAAAATGAACAATATAAAATATAAGAGGCTGACATAAATGGTGTGCAAGTTTCCTTTCTCTTTCTATAATATCAATAAAATACTCATTGTCATCAACAGCATCGTCATTATCACCACAGGTTTTAAATAATAAAACAGTAAAAACTTAGAGAACAAAAATATTTTCTTTTTTTTTTAAGACTTGGACTGAACAGAGAACAAAGAGTTGCAACACTGGGCTGACTGAGTCTATAGGTGCACAGAGAGGACCACAACACCAAACTCAGCACGAATGTTCATCCCTCAATTCCTTTTTTGTCCTCTGTTGAGTTCATCAGTCCTTCTTTCTTTTTTCACCTTCATGTTTCTTGTTTTCCATCAATCCGTTGTCTCTCGTCTCTGTTTTCCTTCCATTTTGCTGTCCAGAAGACTCAAATGTTGGCACAACATCTCTGCAACTTTACACCATGGCAACGTGAGGTCACAGAAACATTGAGAGAACATTCTCTGGTCCTCCTGTCTGTGCATCTGCGTGTCCGTATCTGCGTGTCCATCCTCCTTCAGCTCCTCCACTCGCTCTCCTCCTCCTAACGCCGCCAAGGAAACATTAGGATGTGCTGATTCTACCGATTTCGTGTCTGATGGCTGCAAGAAAGACATTAGAGAATGAAAGATTCTACACTGTAAATCCCAATAGTACTCAGAAATAGCACTCAGAAACATTGAGTAAGGAATAATAAAAAACCTTGTAAAAGTTAATACAAGTTAAAATCTTTAAGTATTGTTACTACTATTTTAAGTACTGTTAACTATTGCAGGAGTTCAGATGCTAATGACTCAATAATGACCAATTGTTCTGAGTTAAATGACACAAGTGACTCTGCTCTGATTCTGCCAGCATGCCTTGCAGCACTGTCACATGCTTTGAATTCTAGTTCTGTTGGAAATATCTGTTATAATCCTTTTTGTGAATGTTATAGCTTTGTGTAAGTTTATTTGTTGCTGTAGCAGTTTGAGTTACATTTGAATGCATTCTACTGTTTGGTGTGTAACCATCAGAGAGAGTGTGTTTTCTTTTAGTCATGTCTCTGCTGCATTCTTTCTGTTACTTATTATATTGCTCTCTTGTTGTTGAAGCTTTAATAAGCTTTACCTGAGGGACTTTTCACTGAGCAAAGTTTTTCACCGAGAAGTGTTCCTCTACACTCTTTACACGCTGATAGATGTGTGAATAGGGCGTTCCCGCAAAAGAGCATTCAATGGTCAGTGAATGTGCATAAATAAAGGTTAAATTTAAAAAAGTTAATTAAATGCATTTTTGGGTAATTGTGATTCTGAGCCTGTTTTTAAATAATTTTAATTTTAACTGATTTAAACTTAAAACAAATGACTTGGCTTAACTTGATTTATTTAAGTAGCAATAGCAAATTATCAGTATGCAACCAACATATTAAATTCAGGAGTAAGTACATTACTTGAGTACAGTAAACTCAATTTTATTGAATTGAATGAAAGTATAAGCATTGTTTGGAAACTCAATTTTTTTGAGGTAATCAGTTTCCTCAAAGTTTTTGAGTAGTTCTAACTAATTCAAGTTTACAGTGTACACAGTTTCAGAAAGCTTTATTATTTTAGGACCTGAGCTTTTATGGCCAGTGAGAGGAAATGATTAACCATGCTCCCTGTCACTGGATATTTCAATAATCATAAATAATGCTGCACAGCTTACTTACCGTTTATTATTTCATCTTTCACCTTATGCAACTCACGCACAACTTCATCCAAAATTTCCTGAAAAGCAAGATCTGTACATAAGTTTCTATATGTATAATCCCTGCAGTTCTTTATGTAACAAAACAGCATAAATTTGGGGAGTGTGTTGGACAAACCTGTTTCATCCTGTCAAATTCTGTGTCTGTTTCACTGGTGCTACCAATGGGTCTCACTCTGCAACATAAAAGGATAAAAAAAAAAAAAAAAANAAAAAAAAAAAAAAAAAAAGTTAATGCAATGTTAAAAAACTTTGCCTGAAGTCTTATTTCTTGATATTTTATTGTCTTAGGATATACATATATTTTAAATTTCTGTGCTTATTAATGCTTGAAGCTTTCCATTATTCCAGACCAGTCCCTTTACTCCTCCCCCTATTCTTTCCTGACCTGGACACCAGCGAGGACTTCTCTGCAGAGTTAGATCGTTCCCATGGCTTCTTCATAGCATCTAAAGAAGGGTAAAACACAAATTATATAAAACCAATCACACAGAGTTAAAGATTTCTTACAACCTGTAAAAAAAAAAAAAGAAAAAAAAAAAGAATTCAGGAATAAGGCTGGTGACCTGTTGAGTTCTGCTGGCCCCGACCGCTAGAGTCATCCTGAAGAAGAGACAGAGATGAGCTCACTATAAAATACTCTGAATTATTTGTTTCATGTTCAAAAAAGGTTTCGGTATTTTATGATTAAATCTGAATGTTTCATAGTAAATACAAGGTAAAATATAAATTAGACTTCTCATATAAGTAAATATTAAGATGGAACGTGTATAAGTAAAGGAAGAAGCCTTACTTCATCAGGTTTCTCTGAAGCTTTCCGTCTATGAGAGTAAGAATTGAATTAGATAAACATATTAGACTGTAACGGGTAGTGGGAAGATTTTGAAAATATTTAAGGAGATCCAGTAAAATGTTACATTATAGTTGTTTCTTTCTCTTTAGGCCAGTATGTTATTAGAACAAAGTTGGTGCAAGCTTGCTCTGCCTTGCACTCTAACGAAAGACCTTCTAGTTTCCTTCTTGAAATTAATATTTACTGCAAAGAAATGAGAACCAGGGGGAAAAAAGGATATAGAAATATTTTAATGAGAAAAAATGTTTATTTATGTATATGTGTGTGTCTGTGCATCTGTTTTACCTGCGAGCTAGTAAGGCATTCATCTCCTGCATTAGTCCCTCCCCACCGCCACCGCTGCCACCACTAGACCGGTTGGAGTCACTTTTGCCACTAGACCCAGGCGAACTGCTTTCATCCTGAAGACACATGATAAAATACACTTCAGTTCCTGTTTTATGGGTTTTTTTGTTCCTTTTTCCTCCCATAAAGGACACATCTAACAAAACTTCATCTATACATTCTAGCAGATGCCAACTCTGCCTTGAAGCATCAATCGAAACGCTCCTTCTCTAATACATCTTGATAACATTTGTTTGAGAGTAAGGCCAAACCAATAATAATGCCATTCAAGCTCACCCTCTGGACTTTCCGTAGTTTGGCTCCGGCTAATGCAGCGGCCAATCCTGAGGGTTGATGCTGGAGCCCGGGCGGACCCCCTGGAGGCCCTCCACCAGCAGGTAGTGGAGGGGGCATGGGTGGGGGCACTGCCATTGGTGGTGGTGGCCCTGGTGGAGGTGGTGGGGCTGGAGGGCCGCCCATGGGTACTAAGGCAGCAGCTGGAGGAGGAGCCACAGATAGCATGGGTGGATGACCTGCAGAGACAGGGGGGCCTAGGAAGGCAAAAATGTAGATTAGTTTAATAATACCTGAACAAATGATTTTTGCCCAGGGTAGGCTGAGTATGGTCTATGCAATGTGCTTCATACTCTGACAGTAAAATAAGCATCTACAAAACTAGTAAAGCAACTGCAACTGGCACACCCATGATATTTATGTTACCATTAACAATGTTTGATAAAATGGCTAATAATGAACAATTGGTTAACTGGTTAAAAGATCATAACCAGAGGTTTTGCCTAGTTTAACATTACTTTCGCCCATTTAGTATAGGTTTGTAAATGGCCTTCCTATCTTCTAGACAGCCATTGGTTTCAGTTGATTTCAGTGTTGTGTGAAAATCAACTTGCAGATATGAAACATGATTCATTATGTAATTCTTTTACTTTTATTGGTTTATTTATTTTTCTCAACGTTGGTAATACAGCTAAAAACTCTACCTTGTTGATGGGTTCAAATACTTGAAAGAGTCTGACTGACTTTCAAGTCATCAGCCAACCAGCAAACATTTACTGCCAAATTCATATTATCCTTTCAAAATATCTGTGACAGGTTACTGGTGGCAGCATCTCCTTTTTGCAGCCAAGTCTAAATCCTCAGTTTTGCAAGTTTAAAATCTCTTGTTGGTGCATTTCCTTGAACACACCAACAAGATGGTCAAAACGCTCTCTGCTTACAACTTACCAAGCGATGATACTGTCACATCAAAACTGACTCAAAATGATTGTGATGGATTACATTATTCAAACAGGTTTAACATTGATTCTTACTGTATAGTGGAATGAATGGAAAACAATGGCTCTTGGAAATCAGAAAACGCCATCTCAAAACTTATATTGGAAAATAATATATCTATATATATATATACATATCTATATCTATCTGTGTGTGTGTGTATATATATATATACTGTATATATAAATATATAAGTAGACAGATATATATATATATATCTATACACACTGTCTATTTATATGTATATACATATAGTATGTAGGCTTCAAAATGAAAAACTATTAATATGTCCTTTAATTGACAGTTTGTTATTGGTCTGCAGCTCTGATACACTTTATATAGGTATATGGGCTTCCTACAAAGCATTATGGGTAATGTATTTTTACTAGAGCTGAAGCCATAACACACTCATGCTTGTCTGCACACGACACCTTCACACACTGACACACACACACACACACACACACACACATACATACATACATACTGTACACAGGTANACCTTCACACACTGACACACACACACACACACACACACACACACATACATACATACATACTGTACACAGGTATCATCCCTCTGCTGAGAGACTCCCTCCTCCTCTGTCCTTCTTATACTTACTGCTGCTGGCCATGGGGGCCTGCTGGGGGGTGGGGGTGGGGCTCTTCTTGGGCGAGCCCCCGTCAGAAATGGCAGTGTAAGAGGGGGGCGAGGAGGAGGAGGAGGTGGGGGGCTGGGCCTGCTGGTGGCACACCTGCTGCTGTTGTTGTTGCTGTTGTTGCTGATGCTGCTGTGGGTGGAAGGTGAATGGGTACTGGAGCTGGCTGGGAGTGGGGCCTGGGGCCATTTGACCTATCAGAGGAGGCCGGGGGACAGCCTCACAGTATTGCGGGGTGAGTGACAGGTTCTGAGAATGAGGAGAGTAGCAGTCATCTGGCTGGCCATTTGGCTGAGGGTGGGGCTGATGCTGGGGGTACTGGTGAGGGCCTGTCATGGCACTCGGGTCAAGTGATGGGGGCTGCATCCTTGTGTTGAGGGGTGGGAGGGGGAGAGCCACGGGGAGGACGGGCTGTGGGGGCAAACTCTGTTTGACAGGCATGGCCATCATAACTGGAGGGGAGGAGGATGGAGGTAACTGGGCAAACATTTGATGCAAATGGGAGGCAGACCAGGTGCCATGTTTAGGGGGAAGCATGATGTCTTGTTGCTGCTGTTGCTGATGGTGCAGGTGGCGGGCTGCTGTGGGAGGAGACAGGGGGATCTGACGGACCTGTCTGCCCTGGGTGGCCACACCTGTCTGCACTGGGGAAAAGGCTGAGGCGAGCGAGGTGGAGAGCTGGGAGGAGAGCTGGGCCTTTTCCCTAGCAGCCACTGCTGCCTCTCTCTCCTGAGAAGGAGAGGAGGAGGCAGTGGAGGGAGGAGAGGAAGAGGCCACACGAACGTAGGAAGGTGGCAGTGTACTAGCTCTGTATTGTCTGTACTCAGGAGGAGTGTCTGGGTGGATGGGAGGAGTGGAGACTTTATATTGGAGGGTGGAAACGACTGTGACGAGCAGAGAGAGACAGAGAGAGAAAGAGGAGGACAGAGAGGAGAGAGGAGGAGGAGGAGATGCAGATGAAGGAGGGCAACAAACAAAGGAAAAAAAGAAAAGAGAAAACCATGAGAAGAATGAAAAGCAACCAACTGAGCAACCGAGCAAGTAAAGATGAGGAAAATTAGGAGCAATCCAAAACAGAAGCAATAGCAAATAAGAAAGAATTAAAATATTATAAAAAGAACAAGCAGCAGAATGCAACATGACTGAGCCATGGTCAGAAAGCATATGGCATTTTCCCCCAACAGTAGCTGGAAGAAAGAGATGGCAGCAGAGCATGTTGCAGGGAGGGATGTGCTGAAATCACCACTGACAGGGACAACGGGAGGACGTTTAAGTCTGTATGTGTATTTAAGAGAGGGGGGAAAACTGGAACATTTAGAGGGATAAAGAAGCATAGGGGCATACAGACTGGGGGGGCAGTGGTTGAAACTAAGGTGGGAATACAAACAGAAACAACACTGGGAAAGCCTATTTACAAGGATGAACTAAGGTCAGGGTTTGGAATTTTTGGTACTTATTATTAACAACGAAATCACCTGTTTACCTTGGGAAAGTAAAGCGTGCTTAACCTAACACAACGCTGAAAACGTCCGTCATTTACAAGCTAAAGCAGAGCAAATATCTATTTTCCTCCCAGCAAGGCTGCTTATTGACAACCAGAGTATGCTGTGAGGTTTCTTTGTTGACATTCTTCCCTTATCTAAAACATTTGTGCAGCTAGGAATACTCACCGTGAAGCAATTAATTTTGGTCTCCAAAGCAACGCGTTAGGCACAGAAAGTGTGTGCATAGCTGGGTGTGGGTGTGTTTATTTAAGCCTCACCTGATCCTGAAGTTCGTCGCTCCCTCTCCTTGTGTGCCTGCATCTGATGTTGCTCCATCATCCTATTAACAGTAACAGGCATCCTAACGTCACCGCGATTTAATGCTGTAATCTGTTCTGCTGACGCAACAAGCCATATAAGGTAAGATAAAGTTTATTTATATAGCACCTATCAAGAGCAAACCTCACAAAGTGCTTCACAATAAAAGAAATTAAAACAAACAAATAGCCAAAATGGACAAAAAAGAAAACACAAACCAAATCAGTTAAAAGCCAGTCTGTATAAAAACGTTTTACGTAGCGGCTTAAAAGAGTCCACAGTTTCTGCCAGTCTTATATCCTTGGGGAGCCTGGGCCACTACAGCAAAAGCACAATCACACCTCGTCTTTAACTTTGACAGAGGGATGGCGAGAAGCCCCTAATTTAGAGGATCTAAGAGTCCTTCCTGTGGAGTATGATGTCAAAAGTTCATATATACAGTACAAGCCAGGGCTTGATTGTGAGAAGCCTTGTATGTAAATAATAAAATCTTGAAATCAATCCTGTATTTCACAGGTAACCAGTGTAAAGAGGCTAGANTATGTAAATAATAAAATCTTGAAATCAATCCTGTATTTCACAGGTAACCAGTGTAAAGAGGCTAGAATGGGAGAGATGGAAATTCTGCGGCTGGTCCGGTATAACAGCCCAAAATATACCCCCTGCCCAGACTACCCCCAGGGTTAAAGTGGGCCAGCCTGTTTTATACCTTGGGTATATTCTAGGCTAGTCCCAATTTATACCCTGGGGTATTATTTAGGATAGGCTATTTCATACCCCCCCAAGGCCAGATTAGACCCCCACTCTCAGACACAGAATATTCAAGGATACA
This sequence comes from Lucifuga dentata, assembly GCA_014773175.1. Classification (NCBI taxonomy): domain Eukaryota; kingdom Metazoa; phylum Chordata; class Actinopteri; order Ophidiiformes; family Bythitidae; genus Lucifuga; species Lucifuga dentata. Next base: position 135,096 of record VXCM01001449.1, on the reverse strand, counting down.
TTAAATTTTGTTTTTTTTTTCCACAGACTTTCACACACTAACCATAACCCTAACCCTAACACCAACCCTGATGACACAACCTTATACTTTATCAAAACAGTCTATATTGCAGTGACATGTTATTTTTTAAAATTATGATGGGAAGAAACTCTGGACATTGAAACACAGACTAATTTATGAAAAACACAAGGGGGTATCATCTGAACTAGTGGGGTATAGTCTGGTCTAGGTCAAAATATACCTTGGAGCATAAACCAACCTGGGCTATTTTAAACCCTGGGGTATATTTTGGCCTTGACCAGACTATACCTGGGTATAGTTTGGCAGGGGCTTAATCTGGCCTGCTACACCGGCATAACAGTCTTGCAGCAAGATTTTGGACAAGCTGCAGTTTCCCCAAAAGAGATTTGTTGAGATGTGAACAGAGAGTTACAATAGTCCAACCTGGATGAAATGAATGCATGTATGATGGTCTCAAAAACACTGCGGAACAACAGAGCATAACTTAGAGATGTTACGAAGCTGGTAAAAACAGCTTTGTGACAAAGACTTAATGTGTTGCTCAAAGCTTAAGTGCTGATCAAAGAGTACACCTAAATTTCTGCAACAGGATTTTTGTGATATTTGGATCAAATACAGCCAGGGGGACATATCAGAAGTAAAAGACAAAAGACAAGGTTCGTGTCCCACCTCCTCTGTGCCTCGCTGTCCTCTGAGGAGGGCCCATTTTGGCGCTGGACAACTGGACCTGAAACACACAAAAGAGAGAGAGAGAGAGAGAGAGAGAGAGAGAGAGAGAGAGAGAGAAATCAACCACACAGAAGCAGAAACCAGCAACAAACTGCTGTTAATAAGATTAAATGACTAATCACAGCATCTCTCAACTTTCTTTATTTCTGATAACTTCAGGAGTGCAGTAAACTACTATTGCCTTCATCTGGAGAATACTTTTCCCACAGCAGAAACCAAACAACCATACATGAGAAACAGGAGTGTATATGGCCAAATATCACAAATAACACACCAGTCACTGTTAATGCTATAAACTGATGCAAGGTCAGATGGTGTGTGTCATCATCCAACATCAATCAGCCCTCAGAAGAATTCCTCATCCTCCAGCCTTCCTCCCTTCTCTGTTTATCCTGTCTAAACTCAATCTTTCAGGTCTTCTTCTTGTTTATTTTCCATTTATGGTCCCTCAGATTCTTCCTCTCTCTCTGTTTGCTCTTTGTTCCAAGTTCTTCTTTCCGTTCTCCTCTTTAGAGTGTTAAAACTGCTTCTCTGTTGCTTGTTAAAAGCAAACATATTCTGGATTGTTTCTCATTGTATTCAGAATAAAGATGTAATTGTGCCTACACTATAAAACTGAATTAGTTAAATCTACTCAAAAAATTTGAGGAAACTGATTGCCTCAAAACAAAAAAAAAAAAAAAAAAAAAAAAAATTGAGTTTCAAACTTAATGCTTATATTTTCATTCAATTCAATAAAATTGAGTTTATTGTACTCAAGTAATTTACTTACTCCTGAATTTAATATTTTTGGTTGCATACTGATATAATTTGCTATTGCTACCTGAATAAATCAAGTTAAGCCAAGTCATTTGTTTTAAGTTTAAATCAATTAAAACTAAAATTATTTAAAAACAGGTTCAGAATCACAGTTACCTAAAACTACATTTTATTACTTTTTTTTTTAATATTTAACCTTTATTTATGCAGGTGATGCACTGAGCATCAAATGCTCTTTTGCAGGAACACCCTGCTCACACACCTATCAGTGAAGAAAAGAGTGTAGAAGAACACTTCTCGGTGAATAAAGTGGAAAAACTTTGCTCAGTGAAAAGTCCCTCAGGTAAAGATTATTAAAGCTTCAACAACAGAAGAGCGATATAATAAATAACAAAAAGAATGCAGCAGAGACGTGACTAAAAGAAAACACACTCTCTCTGATGGTTACACACCAAACAGTAGAATACATTCAAATGTAACTCAAACTGCTACAGCAACAAATAAACTTACACAAAGCTATAACATTCACAAAAAGGATTATAACAGATATTTCCAACAGAAATATTTCCAACAGAACTAGAGCTCAAAGCATGTGACAGTGCTGCAAGGCATGCTGGGAGAATCAGAGCAGAGTCAAGTGTGTTATTTAATCAGAACTACTGGTCATTATTGAGTCATTAGCACCTAAACTCCTGCAATAGTTAACAGTACTTAAAGTAATAGTAACAACACTTAGTTGTATTAACTTTTACAGGGTTTTTTTTTTTATTATTCCTTACTCATTTTTTTTCTGAGTGGAGTGTACTATTGGGATTCATAGTGTAATGTTTTTACTTGAATTTTAAAGTTTGTAGGAAGAAATGAAGTCACTCAGTCTCTCTGTGATATATTTGAGCTCAGCAGAGGATAATCATGGCATTATTTGCCATCTGAAAACATACTTGCAATTTATAATCCTATAACAGAGTAGTGATTACAGGTGCAGAAGCTGAGGTTACTGCCTGAGCAAACAACTCCAGCCACAAGAATCTCAGCTGAAATGAAATCAGTAAAAGCCTAAGAAAAAGAAAAAAAGAAAGAAATATAAAGTAAGCCAAATCAAATACTTATGAGCACAAGCTCTGACTGAAACCGATGAGTGATACAATATTTCAGTGATTAAGTCACTTCAAAAATTTTAGACAAATTTACACACATATCCCAGCACCGAGTGAGTCTTAACAGCTGGAACTGAATGGTGGATAACCAGCATCAGTCAGGTGATGATCTGAGTTTAGCACCAAGCTACACAGCCCTCGCTGCAGAACGACTGCAGAGTTGGAGCCTCATTCTATGCCGGCTATTAACAGGAAGCATCAGGGAGAGCACTTACCACATAGCCAGAATACCAGTCATTAAACTTCAACACCCACAGTGACACGCAGGACACCCATGGGTGATATTTCTGTGCGCTCTGTTTGGATTATGGGGGCAGAAGGCGGGGCGATGGGGGTAGTCAACATGAGGCCAAACTGTCAGCTTCAGACTGATTCAGCTTTGCAACAATGAATGCTGCTGAAACATTTCATTTTTCTAGATCACATTCAGGGTCGAAAATGCAAAAGCAAAACTTACTGTAAATACATGCATTTTATTTAAAAGATATAACACAGATTATAATGCAGAAAGCTGATGTTCCATAAGAAGCTCTTATAGGTACACCAAAATCTTTACTTTTGTACTTTCTGTATTACAAAGATGTATTTTTGATCATTAGAGCTTTGATGTGCATGAGTTGGTTATCATCGAACAGGAAGTTAACAGTCCTGAATGGTTTCAGTTACTGATACTGAGGAAATTCAATTCATTTTACACTGATGAGCTATTTGCAGGCTTCCTTTGTTCTGCTACTATACACACACCAGACATGCAAAAGAGAGAAGTGATGCCTGAAATATCTTCTTTTCTTCCCTCCCTGACACTTGTTAGTTCATGGTAATTACTTGCTCTGTTTGGAAAGCTGCGTACTAAATTTAGCAAACATTTTGTCTTAAAAGCAAATATATTCTCTCTTCTCTTTGCTTTTACTGGGCTTGATAAAACAAAATGAATAGAAATACTGATCAGGAACACATTTTGCTACTCAGATCACAATGAATGAGACACTAAAAGGAAGTGGCTCTTTGACACACTGCAGCCTTATGTTTATGTGTCAGCAACACTTTGTCCCTATTTTTTTTTTTTTTTTNTTTTTTTTTTTTTTTTTCACCTACAGCAATATCTTGTTGCAGAAACATAAATCTATGAGCAATGG
>VXCM01001449.1:48794-126294 GCA_014773175.1 Lucifuga dentata | reverse complement strand
CACTCCGATGCCACGTCTTCATATTCTTTTCTGTGTGGGAAGGTTTTGGGAATGATGCAGAGTGGCTGTGTTTTCAGGACTGTATGCAGGGATTTCATTCTGACGGTTGTAAAAAAGGTGCATTATGGGTAAATTTACATAAAATGTAGTCTAAAAAGGAATTTGAGCAGAAAAATGGATTCCGAGGATACTTTAATTTTCATTTGAAATCTTTCTCTAAGGATCGTCTCATAGTATAAATCTCAGAATGAGCATTTGGAGTGAAGTCTGAGCCTCCTTGAGTCATGACAGCTGCAAGCAGATGTTCATTTCAGAGTCGCAGACCCAGGTCATGTGATTCCTGAGGGAGAAGCCTTTAGGTTCCTTTGACAGATGGATTTCAGCAACAACTCCCCTGATTACAGCCACCTTCGTCTGTCAACTAGCCATCACTCCCCAGTGCACAGCTGCTGTCGAGAAATATCATATCAAAGTAATCCCAACACAATTTGAATTCTATACCGGTGTTTCTGACACAGATATAATCAGAACACTGCAGTCAACAGCCACTACTACATTGTTAATCAACCTATTTTTAAGAGATGTTTTTACTCTCTGTCCGGATAGATGTCAAGATGCTGACGGCTATCCTGAAAAATGATTACACAATAAACAGCCTCTGTCCAGGGAAACAGGAACTTCAAAAACCAAACAGGAAACATGAGCAGATGTGAAATGAAGCGCATCAAACACACTCAAATATAGCATCTAAACTCCGTAATTCAATCCAGATAAAATCTGAAAAAAAAAAACCCCAAAGCAAAGTTTCCTTCCAGACCTCATGCAAACATCTTTCTTCTCATGTCAAGATAAGAGCGTAGGAGAGCAATGACAAAACATGTCCCTTTCTGTGGAAAATAATCAATTTGATCACCGATAAGATGCAGCCATGATGCCCTCTGTGCTAGCACAGGAGCTCTTATGCTGAACGCACAACCATTATGAATAACTCCAGACAAGTTAAATAGACTCTAATCACACACAACAGTCACTTCTCTCGGGAAAAGAGAGGGAGGGGAGGAAGGAGGGAGGTTGCTGCATCTCTGTGATGGATGTTCTTACAAAAACAGGAACTATTTCTGGAGTGCTTTGAGCTGGAGGGCTTGATGCTGATGGTTTCAGTTCTCTTCGAGCAGGCACAAATAAAGCAAGCACCGGTCTAAACTTTTGTTAGACATTGCTCAATCAACACATCAGAGGAAGAAAGAAAGGAGAAAAGAGGAGGATGAGGAGGAGCTCGCTGAGACAGTTCCTGTTAATTAGTTGCTTTGGTTGTATAAGCCGGACGCTTACGTGAACCAACACTGTGCAGGAAAACAGAAGTGTTTCATCACTTTTGACATGGTTCTGTGTGTGATCTAGTTACCCAGTGTGCACGTTACCCAACATGCATGTTAAAACTTTGATTCAACTCCAATGATAGATTTTTTCATGTAAATATCATACTCAGATTGCAATCAGGCTGGAATCAAAGTAACAGACCACGATTTTAAGTTGATTTACTCAAGCATGTAAATGCTCCATAAGTTTACAATAACATAACCAATCTTGTGCTGCATTTCCTCACTTGGTGTAATTTCTCTCCAACTCTGGTTAAGCTATGAGTCATAGTGTGCATGAAAACATACACACTCTTTAGGCCGCACAATAAAAGAGTATCAGGTCACTACAGACCAGATTATAGGTGCTTAACATTACAGCTGCTTCTACTACCTCTGTGGCTCCATATTTAATGGTTAATGGACTCAGATGACAGAGGAAGAAGCAAAGAGAAAAAGAAAGGTCCAGTGATGGGCAGATAGAACAATCTGTAAAAGGTCAGTTATTGCTGAAAATCACAATAAGTGACATTAACTTTAATGACTAAAACTGATGTTCTGGACAGAAAGAAATGAAACAGGAACAACCCAAGGGCAAGCTGATCCACAGTAAAACATTATTTTAGTTTGTATCCGATTAACAAAAAAGAAGATTTCAGTTACAGTCTTAAAAAGCAAAAATTAGTGGCCCAATATTGTTGATTTAAGCAGGTAAAAAGACAGAAAATGGAAACGTGAACTCCAGCTGACCGATCATCATCTGTGCATTCCCACTTTAGGCGGATCCATCCTCTGAAGGCTGCTGGGCTTTCCTCCTTGTGTATTCTACTGACTACACCTTTAAAAATGTATAAGCACTTCTCCACTACAAACTCATAAATAAAAAAGGAAATACTCGAGGTTTCCCATGACTCTGACAAGCATACATACGACATAAATACAAATATTTACAATGTCGGTTTGAAGGTTATGGATTATCTGTAGCCCAAACAAAACTTTTTTTTTTCTTTTTTTTTTTTTAAATGGCCAGACTGAGATGGCAAAAAGATTCCAGAGTGCAGATGATGGAGAGAGAAAGATGGAGAGACAGCAGAGAGAAAAAGGAGAGCAGAAAGGAGATGAAGGCCACGGAAACCTTCCTCATGTTGAATAAGCCTCACAGGCAAGCGGTGAAAAGGAGGCCACGTTCCCGAGCTTTTGAATTAAGCAAAGCACTTCCCTGCACATGGTTAGACATATGTGCCCCCCGNACACAAATCCTATACATACACATACACACCCTGCCTGCTCAGTCCATTAGCAGAATAGCATGCTGAAGGGCTGAAGAGTGAGTGTGTACATGAGTGTGAATATGAAGCTTTACTTCCAGGTTCCTTCAGAGAACTGTGAGAATTGCCAGCGTTGTTATTGGTCAATTTCCTGCCTGGATTTATTCAGGATGGGAAAGTGTTTCCTTGGCAAATTGACATAGGTTGTGGGTGGACATGGGATGGTTTAAGGTGGGGGTCTCTGGGTAGCAGCCAAAGGAGTTTCTGTTATCATCAGTTAGCTTTTGTTGCTAGGCTAATTGTTTCTTCCGCTTGTTCACAGTGAAAAGCACCAAAAACAGACCGGAACAAATGACTTTTGTTTCTAGAATAAGGATAAAAACACTAAAAACACCAGCAGAGGTGTAAGCAAGTGCACTGACCCTGGTCTACTCATGCTACTCAATCAATTAATGGCATGAATAACAACAAAATGTAAAAATAATCGGTTGGATATTCTGCTTTGAAGATTACAGAATTATCACTTTAATTTTTTTTTTTTTTTTTTTTTAATGCAGCAAACTTTGTCTCATTTTGTGGCTGCTTCTCTGCTGGTTCAACAGAACAAACACTCTGTTTTTGAAGACTTAGTCAATCCAAAGAACTTTAGGGTGTTTTCAAACCTAGTTCATTTTGAGCTTTTGTTCCAAACCCTGAGTTGGGCTTATGTGAACACAGCAGTCCAACTCTTGGTGCTTTGGCCTGCACCAAAACAACCGTGGCACCAAAACCACCTGGAGGACGTTGTCTCAGTTCGATTCCAAAACATGCATTCAAACCCCCTGATGGACTAAAGGTCTTCATTACGTCACCTCCCCCTCAGCCTTTCCTGTCTCCCTCTACTTTCATATACTGTTACCTAAAAAATAATCAAAGGAGAACTGATAAATGCATTATATGTCATATATATATACTGTCAGATAATCAGAAAGACATTCACTGTACCCCAGAGGAGCAGCAGAGCTGCTGACAAATTCATTTACCCATTTAATCACTTCATTTCATGCAAATTAACCAGCTTTTAAAAATCAGAACCTCGTGTACAATAAAAGTGAGCCAAGAGAGGCAAATAACCTTCCTGTGCAGCGGAAGTCTTAATTATCAGTAGCATCCCCGGGTGGTACTGTAGCTAATAGACACAAATGAAGGCACACACGTGAGACAAACACACACATGAGTGCTTTGTGCATCAATATAGGGAAAATCTCATAAACATGCAACAGCCTCCTCAGGTGGAAAATTTTTACTTCAAGTTCAGCGAAGGAAAACACAGCTCATCTGACTTTCAAGCTTGAAGAGATTTTCCAGCTCATGTCAAAAGCAACTTTACAGTTTGCTGCAGCCAAAAGCTCTGAGTCAGTCTGTAACATAACCATACGTACATGTCCATCCTCTTTGTGTTTATGCTGAGCGAGCAGAAAGAAAAGGTGCAGGTTCAATAATTCACTAGACTTTACTGTGAAATGCAAAGTAGACGCTGTGATGTGATGTGCTGCCACACACTCAAACAAGAACAGGAATATATAATTATACACCCACATGTAGTATATTATGGTGTCCATACTGTGTATACACCCAAAATAACAGTCACGGTTATTTTTAGAGGGCCAGCTTAGGGCAGAAACAGACACACACACCACACGTACACACACATACAGATCAGTTACTGAGTATGGATTCTGTTAGTTGTCTGTTATTATTACGCTCACCAGGAGGATTAAAGCCTCTAGGGTTCACCGAGCATTTTGGGCAGGGCAAAGCCAACGCCTGTGTGTTATATGAATGGGGTGTGTGCATTTACAGTATGGACGCCTGCGTGTGTGTTTGGGTGGGTTTGGGGGTCTGGCTGACAGAAGGAAGAGGTCTGTCTGACTGGCTGGATTACAGACAGAGCCTTGCAGATAGATCATTACCTCGCTGCAGTCTTAAATCTAAATTAACCAGGATTTAACTCTTGTACAAAACCTTTAATCTGCTCCGGGGGGAAAGTACTATTCACAGGCTCACAGGCCTGCAGGAACTAAAAACAGCACAACTTTATGACTGAGATACAGTGTGAGGCCTGATTGTTTGTAACTGGGCAAACTAAGCACAGTTTGAGCAGGAGATACACGGTGAGATATGAGATTCCACCTTAAAGGAATTACAGTAATGTGATGTAACCCTGCTGACAAATTATGAGCAGAACAGTCATTAAACGGAATAACAGGCTAATAAAGTCTGTTTACAGTCCTTCAGACCCTTTCCCATGTATGTCGTTGTTGTATACTGTACTTCCATTTTGTTTTTTTTTAAACATTTACTATTTCTGGCCATATTTAAAATACCAACATTACAGTTTCCAGTTTAGCTTGAAAATATCTGATATACCAGCTATAAAAGATGCACTAAAAAGGAAATGAAGATGCAAACTAGAGGGAACTCAGAGAGAAACCGTACCAACTCTAAGGCCCAACACTCCTCTGATTTAACTTTTTTCTTCTGTATCTTCATCCGTAAATGTTAAAAACATGTCAAAATCTGGATCTGTCTCATAATAAATATAAATACACTCAGAAACAAGGTAGAGAGCAGTAATGAATATGATTCCCTACTCTGCGTGATTAAGACCACAACAATGAGGGTTTAGAGACTTTAAAACTAAGCTTAAAGGCTCCATTAACGCAGCACTCTACTAAGAACAAGAGTATTATAAACTGGCACATAGAAATTCAAATGTCATAATCTACACAGCAAAGCCTCCAACGCCATCATCCATCCTGCTATCCAGATTGCGATCACTGAATGATAACATGCATAAACCCTGTCCCACTGACACACAAACTACAGCACAAACACTGCAGGATGACAGAGGGAGAGAGGAGAAATACAAATTTTAATGACAATGAAGCCAAATGCGTTAATGTTCGTACATTCTTTGCTAAATATCTAGTTTATTATGGGCAAAAATCTCAGTTTGCATTACTGCTGCATTTAATTCTCACATAACACAGTGGCAGTGAACTTGTGACCCAAATAATATTTACAGCAATACGCACTGAATCTACAAAATTAGCACTATTTGACATGTGCTGTACCAAACGATACCATTTTGCAAAAAAATATGCATAATGCTTCTGTCTGCTGAGATGTAAGGCTAATTTTGGTGATATCATGCCTGTGGTCACTCCAATGGAAACGAGGTTAATCCATATAGGATGGGTTTTGGTATGTCTACATATTGTTCTCACAGCATGACCAACATGAAGACAATCCTCATACTGGAAACAGTAATAAATACCTCAACGTGGCAAATTTTGTCAAACATCACAATGCCACAGATGCTGCAAGTCGTGAGAGAGCGTGCCATTGGCGTGCTGAAACTACTGACTGATTATTATACTACTAGCACCATAGGTGTCATTTACACTGGGGACACTGGGGACATGTCCCCACCACTTTTTGAAATGGCCAATTTTGTCCCCCTCACTTTTTAAAAACATAATTTGTCAAAAATGGTCTGAAAAACAGCTTGCACCAAGAAATGTTAACTAACAAATTACAACATTTTGAGAAATCATTTGCACAATAATAACACATACAATGCAATGTAAATGTAGAAGAAACAAATGTGCTTTGTCCAAAAAACTAACGTAAGATTAAAAAAAAAAAAAAAAANAAAAAAAAAAAAAAAAAAGGATCTGATGTGATGCATATGGATGACTGTTATTTGTGCAGTCGACATTGTGCGTTTTCGTTTTGTATTTTCGTATTGTTGACTCTAGCAGCCTAGGCTATGACCTTTTGATGCGCTGTTATGCTTTTTATTTTTCCTGCCATAATTATCTACTCTGATCTCATACCAGTCCCCCATTACACTGCCTAAAATTGCATATGTTGAAGACAGTTTAAAAAATGTTTTTTTCATCTGAGCCCTTATGACCCCACCACTTTTCAACACAAAGTGACGCCCTTGACTAGCACTAAAACACACTAAACCAGTGGTTCTCAAAATGTGGCTTGTGTACTAGTGGTGGTACTTGAAATGCCCCCTGGTGGTACACCAGATGACTCTAAAAATGTTTACAAAGAATCAAAACAATTAAAATCTATAGCAAATTATTCAAAAATCAAATTAGTTTAATTATTATACTTTTTTAATGAATTGAAAATAGCTCAACTCTTCCCGTGTGCTTACTAGGTACTTCTGTTATTTGTTTTTCAGTACAGCACACAGACATGAGGTTTTTCTGTGCTTTTTCTGAGAGTTGGTGGTTTGTTGGTGAGCTGGTTGGTTGAGTACAGTATTCTGTCCGGTCACAAGAGTGATCACACTGTTCACTTAAACCTCAACGTGATTTTATCAACCCTGCCTCTTTCACTCTCGCTTTCCCTCAGCATGACCACAGCACTTCTGTTACATGCTATAGCTCTCATCTGGGATAGCAGCAGTGAAAAAACTTCCCTTGCCCTCACCCTTCCCTCTATCTTTCCTGATGAGAGAGAGAGANGGGGGGGGGAGGGGGGGGAGAGAAGCGCACTGGCCTGAAAGGCTGATGTTTTAGCCAGAAGCTATGCTTTCTTCAGTACTGTGAATTAAACATGTATGGCCTTGCTGGTCAGAGATGCTCTATGTGAGGCTTTAATGTTTGCCGTATTGTGCACACAACACGCTGCTCTTCTCAGACTGAAAAGATGCAGCCAGGCGTAAAGAAAAAACAGGATCATCAAAAAAAAAAAAAAAAAAAAAAAAAAAAAGAGCAGACTGTGTGAACGTCTGACACTGAAGACAAACTCTACACAAGATGTTAACAAAAAACTGCTTAGGTTTGCAGTTTTGTGGTCAAATTAAATTATCACACAATAACTAATCCAAAATAACCTAAATTCTGAGTATAAATGACAGTTTGTAGAGGCCAGATTAAGATTGCAGATTAGTATTTTAGCTCTGATTAAAACTCAGCAGGAAAAGATTAGTTCTTATATCACAGACCAGCACTCTGTCTGTGGTGTGTCGCACAATGAGAAACCCACACTAACATATTTACACAGAATTACAAATTATCTGAAGCCTTCAAGCCTCCAATTAAATTCACCAAACACTTTGATTCCATTTAATAACCTTTACCATCAATATTGCAACACAAACAAAAAGCAGCACTGATCACACAAACGGACACACACACACACACACCCATACTTGTCGGTACAAACCTGGCAGCGATGTGGCTGTAGAACAACCCAGAGNACACACACACACCCATACTTGTCGGTACAAACCTGGCAGCGATGTGGCTGTAGAACAACCCAGAGTCGCTGACGCTCTGAGGGAGGCAAAAACCCACATGGAGCCGATGGATGTCCATGTTCGAAAAAGAAAACAGCAGCAGGAATCTATTACACACACTCGCTCCTGCACTGCTCCATCATCTTTCCATGTACTTCATAAAACCTTCAAAACCATAACTCATTAACAGCCATTTACTCCTCCTGCTCAAAGTCTGTGACATAAATTACAAAGAGAACACGGCTGAATAAATAAATTAAAAAAAACACAGAATTAGCATCTTCTCAAAAATAAACTGGGATTAGAAACATCCTATTGTTATGAATTCTTATGAGAATGACGATCATCCATCCAGCAACAAAGAGATAACTGACGGACAGACTGGCAGAGATGAAGTCATTGACCAGCCTGTTGTCTGACCGCATATCAGATGAGTGTGTGTGTGTGAGTGTGTGTGTGTGTGTGTGCGCGCACCACTGAATCTCTATGCTATTGTCATAATGGGACAAGGGGACCCAAGGGAGATTACCTCATATCCGCCTCCAAACAGCTTCACCCCCCCCAACCTAGATCCTACCCCACTCACTCACACACATACACACAAACACACGATATAGACCTAACCTCCACCACTTAGTGAAGTGTGTGTGTGTGGTAGGGTATAGGGGGTGCTGCTCTTAACCCCCTCCTCTTAGATCCAGCCCACTGTTGCCATAGCCACCCAGCATTAAGCACAGCCTGTATTACGCAAACAGCGATCCACAATGTGGTCTGCTTGTATTGACTAGGCTGCCCTCTGCCTCAGAGGTCACATGTATGTACAACACACATTCAGGAGAAGAGGTGTGTGTGCTAAACATCCATTAACATCTGACTAACCCAAACACTCATTGCTAGTTGATGCAGTAGAGTGCCATTTGTGAATAGATACTGGACTTTTTGGTGGATCAAGAGCACCAGTCAACAGAAATTTGCTTTCGGGGGTCAGAACGCCTGTGCCTCGTCCTTCCAGTGTCAAGAATAAAGATTACTATGACTAAATTTATACTGCTTTGTCTGTTATTACTAATATTAATTAAAACTTTTGACCTGTCTGAAGTTTCCATTGCGTTAAATTGGTGGACAGAGCTGGATGATACAGACCAGCAGCAACCATCTTCGTCTGGAGTCTCTTAATGGGAGATTTTGTCCATGTTTTCAGACTTCTTGAATGAAGCTGTTGAGAAAACCCTCATCAGTAGCTCTTACAATGTTCTTGATTTTTGTCCTCACATCTATGGTGTCATGATGAAGAAAAGACAGGATTTAAACCTCTCAGCTATTTCCACTATTAATGAGTAAACGCAAAATAAAACAACCTTTGGTAGGACTTTAATTCTTTAATAAAATATGGTAGAGGAAGCTGAGGCTTAAAATACGGAGATATTTTGCTGATAGCTCATCTACAGCAGGCGACAAAAAAATGCTCAGAGAAGAAAATCAACATATTGACAATGAATTTATTCATGACGTGCCTCTATAGATGCCAATTGGCCTTCAGGCTAATTGTCATGGATGTATACAATATGGATAACAGCCCCCATTTCAACGCAACCCCTCCCCCACTTCTCCTCCTCCTCGCTCCACCTTCCTCTCTGTCATGTCACTAATCCTGATCCTTAAAGGGAAATACCACTTCAGACTGGAGAAGAACCCCATCATGGGATGTAGGGTTACAGTAGGCAGCGTGGCATCAACGCGAGCCTGCTCATATTTCATAGAAACTCTGACATTTTCCAATCACTGCAGCATTATCCACACATTTTCCATACATATAATATCATAAACTGGAATGTGCACTGTGGCTGTGTTTTTAACCTGTGCATATGATCTGTCAGCTGAAATTTTTAGGAGGATATCAGGAGGGAAAGAAAAACATGAGAAAATGAGACATGGAAAATTAACTGAGGTGATGGTAGAGGCATATGCTATATTTGCAATTAAATTATATTCTAGTATGTAGAATTGTTAGAATTTCCTCTTTCTGATATGATATCTGTGCAGATACCCCTTGAGAGAGAGAGAGAGAGAGAGAGAGAGAGAGAGAGATTTTCCCCTNCTGTGCAGATACCCCTTGAGAGAGAGAGAGAGAGAGAGAGAGAGAGAGAGAGATTTTCCCCTGCACATTGGTAGAGTGGATTAATAGAGTGCATGCTATCAAGCGTAAACCTCTGATGTTATTCTGCCCGCACATCTGTATTTGAGCTTCAACAAATCATCATGTCCCTCTGTAATCTGCCAAACCATGTTACGCTGAGACCCTGCTATCGCTCTATCATCTGGCTTTTGATAGTCCCACTCATTCAGAGATTAGCGCTCGCCATTCCCTTTTTCCTGTCTTTCTTTCTCACACATACACGCAACAACTCAGACGGGATCATTCCTGCAAACAATCCAGAGCAGCTGAGCGGACATACTGACAGACAGCAAGAAACTCGTTTTCTTCTTCCCAGGAAGAGACTGAACCAGTGAGAGATCGCTGAGGTTAACCAGTCAGGCTAACAGCTGGGTGGAAGGAAAACACATGGAGAGAGCGAGTGAGGCTTGGAAAGAAAGAGAGATGAGAAAAAGTCAGCAACTCCGAGAGGAGATTTTCCTCTCCCCCTTTTTCTTCTCTAAAACAAGCCATTTGCATTATTCAACAGCATGTAAGAATGAGATCGAGAATGACTGAGAAAGACACAGAGAGAGAGAGAGAGAGAGAACAGAGAAAAACTGGTTTTCTTGCAGCCAAACAAAACTAAATATGCTGTTTGAAGATTCAAACACAGTCACATTCTGCGGTCACGCAGCTGAAAACTGATCCGAGCTTTTAAACAGAAACTACAGAGAGAAGCAGCAAACATCATTAGCACAAGCTCCAAATCCAAATTTACTCTCAAAGCTCAGAAAAACCATGACAGAGACAGACAGCAATGATGAGGAGGAGGAGGAGTTGTGCTGCCTTACCCGAAGTCATCAAGGGAATACATGTCGTTGAAGTCAATAGTCCTCAAGCACAGGATGAACGGAGGTAGAGGAGGAGATTATGGAGGAGAGGGATAAGTGTCAGCCGGAGAGGAGAGAGAAAGAGTGGGGTTCACATGCTGCAGCAAAACTCAACCTCTCCTCACATTCTCTGAGCGAAACAAAAATTCACTACGCCAACTGAGCAGTCAAAGGCATGAGGGAGAAAGTAAGGAGTGAGAGAGGAGGGAGGGAGTGCGGCGTGAGTGTTGTAACAGAGTTAGTGTTGAGAGAGAGAGAGAGAGAAGCATGTGATCAGGTCAGACCACTCATCTCTCCACTCTGAGGATTGGAGTGCTGTCTTTCAGCCTCCAAGGAATCATTTCCAATGGATGGAAATTACATGTTAACCTATATTAGAAACAACAGAGCTTTTTCACCCAGCTGTCAGTGGAGTATAACATGGTTAAATCAGAAATACTATGACACTTCACTGAACCTATAAAAAGATTTTACCGTAACAAACATGATTCAGCTATGACCAATTAACCACCAATTGCATAAAGGGATCACCAATCTCAAAATCAGTCACACTGCATGAACAAATGCATTGAAATAGTTTTACATATCGCCTACAAAGGTTCCATTCATGTCTTGTAACATCTGCGATTTCCTTGTGGATTTATCAGATTTTGTCCTTATCGGTGGTCCATCTGGTCGAAGCAAACTTAGGTTATTAAGCTGCTTTGCCACAGCAAGCCGAAGTGTGGGAAACAAGCAAAGAGCAGTCTAGTCTAGTAAAGATTAGAGGGCTGGTGTCTAAAGTGTCGGCAGGAAGGTGGGTGAGATGCAACAGAGAGAGAGAGAGAGAGAGAGAGAACTCTATCTTAGCTGTAAAAATGTTCCATCAAGTTAACAAAAACCCTAAAATGCATGAAGCTGCTTCATTATAAAATATCTACCAACTTACTGGCTGTAGGTATAATGATTCAGTGCATACTGCAAAATGCCAGCATCAGTGCTATGCATATAATGTTTCATTGTATTTAGAGTATAATGTACATGGAAATTTAACAAAAAATACAAAACAAAACAGCTGGACAGTAGACAGAGATATCAATTTTCCGTTGCAGAGGCACCAAGACACTAAATGCAACAGAGATCATCTAGAACAATAAGAAACATGAGCTATGGATTTTGTTCTTTTTATCTGATCAAAACAGACTGTCTGGGATTAGCAATCTTTCTTTTTTTGCAGACTAATGACCATTAATATGACTGAGCTGATACAATTACATACCACCTCATACTTTGTGGGCATTTCTAACCACGTCACATATTGATGTAAGATGTGGAGAATCAGATGAACAATCCAAAAAGAAGCTTCAGGGCAGTCCAGAACCTTTGGGTTTGGCTTTTACTGGATGTATTTTTATAGGCAAGAACTTGCTTCCTATAGGAAATGAGACTCGAACGGATCATAGCCTCCCTATCAGCTCTGATCATGTCTAATGTCATAAACACCACAGGAGAAAATGTGCTTTTTTGAGGCAAGATGGAGAGCATCCTCGATGCATTGCTACTCTTTTCGACTACTGCTGCCTTGTTTAATCATTTGCACATCATGCTGCTGCCAGTGTTTTCTTTCTCTTTGGGTCTGTTCGACATTTTGGATCGAGTCTAATTATCCTCCATTCTATTTCAGACCATTTTTGACCGTCCTCGGGTTGGGTCTTTTTTTTTTTTTTTTTTTTTTAACATGAATTTATGCAAGCTAGGTTTGGACAGGTTTTCCATGGATCTATTTAGGATCAGATCTGAAATCTGGAACATATGAAGACCTCTACTCCCTACTATAATACAAAAATGAGGGAAAAATAACAATATGAATAATAATACATCTGCAACTTAGTCATTTTGGAGATCTAATAGTTGTCTCAAGGTATTTTGAAAATTAATTAATAGTTGCGTCTACTAGGTGAGAAATATTGACCTTTGACTTGACACAGAAACAGCTCAGGTGTACCTAATTACGCTGATGATGGCTCTCTTCCATTTAGATGTGCCAGTGTGCTGGCAAGCACAATTCCAGGGCACCTGGCATTGAAACACCTGAAATGGAAGAAGCCTAACATTACTCACATTTTCTAGCAGTGTTTGTAATTGTGATTAAGGTGCTTCTGAGACAAAAGTCCTATTCCTTCCCTTTGCAGCTAGATAGTCTCCATGGAGTGCAGTGAATATGGTCAGTGAATTACTGGAGAAGGAGTGTTGTGGTGAGTTTGCTCACATGGATCGGCTTTGTGATCAGAGTGAGCAGCCTGCAGCAAGATGCACAACTCAGCCTTTTTACCTTCCACTGGATGTACTCCTTCATGCTGCCCACCATGACAAGTGCTTCAGGACATCTCACTCTCTTGCACCTTTCACTGTTTCTCTCTCTCTTGTTCTCTACTCCCCCTCTCTCTTACTTATACACATGCATCCAAAAGTGACCAGTAGCTACTCAACCAAGTGACAGCAGCCTGTTTCATGAGGAGAATAAAGAAGCACCATAGCATGATAAACCTACTACTGTCACCAGTCACACTCCCTATCAGACATGTTCATACACATATGCACATGCACACTTTCTGTGTTGCAATGGAAGCAGACTGAACAAATTGTCTCGGCGAGTTCAGCCTTCTGTATTTCTGCAAAGAAAAGTCCAGTCACCTTGTTGTTGCTTTGTGGAGATTTAAGACTTCCCTTTTGGGCTTGAGTCAAAGAACAGATCTGCCTTTGGCAAATGCAAACACACATACACATGCACGCACACACAGGAGGGACACAAGAAAGGAGGAAACGGTGTGTTCATCCAGCTGGAGAAGATAAGAATCTTACATATTTACTGTCTGAGGGCAAAATAGATTAGCTACTGGATTGGAGTTTTATATGGTAGCAGCAGACAAAGATTATGTAAAATCAGCAAAACAGACTTCAGGGAACAGTAACAGTCTACAACACCAAAATGAGAGCACCCATAGGTTTCCTTTTTATTTATGTCCTTTTACTCTCTGTCTCCTTTCCCAGAGGGGAGACACAAGCACACACACTCAGGCAGTCACATACACAGATTAACACACAAAAACACCAGTAGCTGAAGAAAAGAGTGTGCACTATATCTGAACCGAGCTGTCAGAGTAAATCTGAAGCTATAAAACAGAATGGTGCAGTTTTCAACTACACAGACACAGAGGAGTCATGCTACAAGCAGGGGAAAATATAAAAGGAGTGTTTCATAAATAGATCAGAACACAGACTGGAGGATTTGGGCCTCGCTGCATTCTACATACCAACATACCAGGAAAAGGCTCCGAATACTGTCCATCCATAGGTGGATTTAGAGTGTGGACTCAGGATTTTAACAACACACACTCATTTTACATAGGTTATAGTGTGCATATGTGCTATGTATACGTGTTTGTGAAGAGGGGGCTGGGGGGTCTCATAACCTGCCTGGCAACCGCCAGAATTANCCCCCCCCGCAATGCTTATTTGTGCCTTCAAAATCCTGTTTCCCCACATGCGGCCACGCATCAGTCATCTTCATCAGGAACAGCATTTTATTTGTGGAAAAATACGTGATGCTGTCGTTTCCATGACAACATTATCCTGTTTCATACCCTACATTCAGCAAAATGGGCGTGTCCAGCCATGACAATAGAAGTCTAAATGCATGGATGGAAAATATCAGCATCGATAGAAATGAATCACATCATATGGGGCCATAACACTGCAAAGCGAAATGAATAGGACGCAGAGGCCCGGCGGGTNGCCCATGGATGCCCAAATGCTATCCCTACAGGGGGCTAAATAAACCATAAGATGTCAAAGACACCCTGGTAGAAATGTTCAATAAATGATAATTGGATACAGTGTTATGATGTTAGATCTGAGGGATGAGTATCGGTGTGTATCTGTCAAAGAGCTCATGGTGCCGCTTACCTCATTTTCCTCCTCTTTTATTCACCGGGAGATGATGCCACTGATGAGACTGATCAGTGATCAATATGGCAAGCAGATCGGTTTTATCTTTGAATATATAGTCAAAGACTGTCAAAAAAACAGCCCAGCAAGCCTCCGCTTCGTTTCTGTAAGTCTGTAGGAATATTGCAGGCTGATGATGAGTCGTGTTGCCGAAACGCTAAGCGACAATCCGAGTCTTTTCTCCTGACCGCTTTGTGCTCCGTTGTCTGTGTCCAAAGGCGCTGCTGCCGGTCCGTGAGCCCATGTTCAGCCGAGGATCCCACTTCGAAGACGGTGAACTGTTCTTATCAGCCGCCGCCTCCTTCATGCCATATTTTCTTCCCATTCGGAGTGTTTTGGTGAGGTGGAGAGATTTGGAGGAAAATGCAGCGTGGGAAGGAAGGGAGGAAGGAAGGAGGCTCAATACTGCCCACTAGCGAGGAAGACGCGCAAATGCAAGCCACTGACCCCTGCCCCCCAACATAAAATTATTGTAATATAAAGACTTGAGCTATGGTGCTAAATAATGAGATAATTAAATTTTATCAGGTATGGTATAATATTTTTAGGTTTACTAACTTGCAGTATTTTCCATAAACCTCACCAGAATATAAACCATGATCTTAAGGAGTTTGATCATGTTATCCAGGATATCAAATAAAATAAAATAAAACAAATCTCATCACTAAAAGGAGATAGTATCACAGAGCATCGTGGGAATTTCATGTTGCTTTTACTGTCAGACAAAAATGATAGTTGCTGATATTATGCTGCAGCTCAAGGTGTTAATGATGTTATATGATCTTATATGACATGTCAATATTCAGTATCAATATTAAATAAGCCAAACCAGTTACAATATGATGACAAGATCACAGCTAATTTCAATGGCAGTTATGGTCTTATTAAAATCTCTTTAAGTCCAATCATGTATCACTGAAAAATATATCTGTGTTATCCTTGCATTGCTGTGTTGGTTAGTTTTTAACCATAAGATAAAATGTGTAACTTGATGGCATATATCTTGGAAAATTGATACAGTTTCATTTATAGTGTGAGAAGATGTTTTTTTTTTTTTTTTNTTTTTTTTTTTTTTTGGAAGGCTCAAATAAATGTTTATTAGTCATTTGTTGCAGCAGAAGCATTATACAAGAGACACCTGTCTTAAAACCTGGGGAAGGTTGATTTATCTTATAAGAGACTGATGGTGCCCAGCTAAAGAGCACATCAGAAGTAAACAGTTACAGTGCAACGGTCTGATCCTTCCTAAACTAATTTGGACATAATAAACTGTATATGCATACAGATTTGCAAGATTTTGCATCATTGCAAAACTCAGTATGTGCTTGATTTGCTTTGCCCTGCATATATCAGTGAAGCTATTCAAGTGTCTCAAGCACAGAACAACTTGTTCAAAAAATTAGTTTCTGTAAAAAAAAAAAACAAAAACAAACAAAAAAAAAAAAANAAAAAAAAAAAAAAACAGTTTCAAATACACATTTTGCCCATATCTGTTTCAAGACTCTGAGTACGTCTACACATCTTGGACAAAACAAACTTTTATTATAAGAAAAATGTCAAAGGAAGTGAAATTGGCAGTGAGGGATGTGGCCTTTGATCAATAAATAATAGAAAAGGTGCTATTTTTAAGCCCTGGAAGCACAAACAGTTGGAACATTCACAGATAATTTTGATATCTGTAAATTGTTAATACTGAATTCATAATGTGTTTATTCAACAACCTACATGATTTGACCAGAATATCATATGATAGCTTCAAATGGAGGCCATCATGGCTTGGTGTAAACCATGCCGTTCCTCAGGAAGCCAAATGGGGGCAGTGTGTGTCTCCTTTTAGGACTTAGCAAAGTTAAATATCTGCCAATCCTTGCTGTAGCTATTCATCTTCACCCAAATCAGCATCTGCCCTGAATGTAAAGGTATTTTTTTTAATCAGTCAGTGCAAATAAATTAATACAGACTGAAAACCAAGTAAAGATAATATTAACTACGGTTGACATCTCTGTCAACATCTGTATATTTGAGCAGTATGGAAGGCCTGCTTTACTAGTGCTTTCCTGAGTTGTTAAATACAACATAAAAGAAAGTTTAACAATTATAAAAGCATTGTCTTTCTTTCAATACACAGTTTTTGCACTTGGATCTCCAGCTCGATGGCATTCAGACTGGAATTGCTCTGACAGGCAGGAAAATAAACCTTTCAGGCTGTCATCTGTGTCAGGAGTGTGAACACATACACAGTGAAAGCCAACAAATGCAGTCAAAGTTGAGAGCCTTTGCTTCAGTCTAGCTGGATTCAATCCATTTCAATCTTTTGATTCATGTCATTGGTAAGTAGGCTACAGTATGTGAGAGATTTTTATATGTAGAGTGTGAATAAAGAAAAAGAGAAATATTCTGGATTTCTGCATTTTCACCAACCTCACAGTTCACTGCCTTCATCTCATTTGGGTGTGTAGACCAGAAATGAAAACTTTGAGCATAGGTTTCTGTTCTGTTCAGTTCAGTTCAGTTTAGTTCAGTTCAGTCATGCTTGATCCACAGTTTTAACATTTGTATTAATTTACTTTGAGTTTGGTTTGGTTCAGTTCAGTTTCTTCAGTTGGGTTTCACCTCCCAGCAACAGTAAGAACTTGACCATGAGTCTGCCTGCTGGTCAGACTATCCTCCACTGCATCACACTCATGTCTTTCCCTCCTGTCGACACCAGGAAGCTGTCATCGTACAGGAAGGTTACATTGGTCACGTGACTACTATGGCCACCATAAACATGGCTGGGAGCCTGAAAGAAAAAAAGATTTGTTCTGTACTGATATAAAGATTAAATTTGTGAACTGTGGCTTTAAATTAGGGAGTTACGTATCTTACCCTGAACTGTGAGCAGGGGTATGAGAAGAGGTGAACCTTCCCAAAGTCGTCTCCAGTAACCAGAAGGCTCTTATCACTGGATCTGCAAACAGCGTTGATGTCTGTTCCATCTGAGCCATCGGGCCACAAGCCTGATGAGCAGACAGAAGCAATAACATCTGTTTATGCTGCTATAGGAATATTGAGAGAGAGAGAGAGAGAGAGAGAGAGAGAGAGAGAGAGAGAGAGAGAAGCTTCACTTACCAAAGACCTGGAAGCCCAAAGTGCAGGTGTAAGTGGCCCATTGTATATCTCTGGTGGTCTCCACACTGACTACCTGTTTACACACTGATGGAATCCCTAGGAAACCAAATGCCATGTTTTAGCATACCTCCATATAATGGGTACTGTTATTTTAACTCTGAAAGTGGTACAAATCAACACTATGCCAGTATTTATTGTCTGCTGCACTGATATGTTAAATTAACATAATATTTTAGAAGATTTTTACCATTTATTTGCTTCAAAATGAAAAGGATAAAGCAATCAACAGATGCAGAAATGTGGTACAAAGTTGCCATTTTGTATGTATGCTAATGTTTAATTCCTCTGTAACGGTGCACAAATATAAATCCAACAATATAACAAAGCCTTGAAGAGGAAAACATGAGCATACTTACAGCAGAGTATTTCATAGTCACCAGAATTTGATACCAAGTACTGAGAATCCACCGACCAGTCCAGATGGGTGATGAAACTGGAGTGACCCTGAAATGAGATTCAGTAGGTCCAGGTTGGATTATTTACCCTTCTAGACACACAACAACAGTATTTTTTGTAGTGGAAACAATTATATTTTTAAAGCATCAGATATAATCCTAAGAATTAGATCAGATTTGATAGAGCAACTCTTAGTCCTTACATTTGCATAGACAGCATGACTCATCTCATTGTCATTTTATCATTTGACATTAATTGCGTCTTTTTCAATGCACAGTGAGTCAGTGTGTCAGTGTATAGAGACCAGGGCCAAATACAGCGCTGAGGAGAGAACTAAATATAAAGATGATGCAGGGTGGAACTAAAAATAAAGGAGCTACCAGAGGAGGGACTATAAATACAGGTGCTCACCGAACACTTCCCAACTCGGCTGTACTTCCTCCCATTTTCCGCCACGGCGTAGATATAGATGTAGTTGTCGTGGGAGCCAATGGCGAGGAAGTTGCCATCTACAGTATATTTAAAAAAACAGAAAGGTTATTGGTGAGGCCAGAAAACAGAAAACATAATATAAATGTAGATGTATGTGAGTGCTAAGCTATGACTGATTGAAGACTGATTGCTACCATGATGATGATGAACATCGATTAGAGTTATTACATAGTAAACTTGACGTTATGTGAAAACTTACTAACTTAAAATACATTAAATCTATAAAAATATACCTGTAAGTAACCAAAATAGACAAAATACAAGCAGTTATTAATGTACCTGGCCCATAACGCACAACAGACAGCTGCTCATTGCCATCTGTGTGGACTGTGACCAGATCCTTAGTGTCAGTGTCCAGTACCAGCCACCTGCAAGATCAATGCAAACAATATACTAATAATTTAGTCTCCTCTAGAAGATGATACCAATGGCTATTTCCATTGCACAGACTGACATAGATTTCTTATTGTAACGTCAAATATTAATCAGCATATTGTATTCAAGTAGAGGCTGAATAATTGCCGAATGATATTTGGTGATTTGGTTCCTTTACCTGCCTGTCTGGGTTCCTATAGCAACCACAGCACCCGAGGGATGGAAGCCTGCTGATTGGGCAGCATCCTGGCAGAAACAGGAAGTGGACAATGGTTCATGTCAACAAAAAAAAAAAAAAAAAAAAAAGAAAAGAAAAGTCCAACACCAAATTTGTGAAAAATGAAGTCACTTGATTGCACATCTGGAAGTCATATTACTCTGACTGATTATACTTACAATAATACATTTTAAATTCTAAAGGACCAGTGAAAGGTGTCCACATTGCCATTTCAAGAAGCAAGGCATTCACTGTTTATTAAGTAATTTTCATAACCTGACCCCAGGGGGCAGTGTTGACTAAACTTACTTCCATGTTCTTGGTCCAGATGAGCTGATGGTAGCTGGAGTCCCACAGGCAAACCTGTCTGTCATAGCCACAGGTGAGGAACTGGGGCTTCCAGGGATGAACTGCAAGACCCCATAACTCATCAATATGACCCTGCAGTGAGGAGAGGAGAGGACAGGACAGGACAGGAAGATGAAAATACAAGCTTTGTATTATTCATTACTCTGTGAGAAATAAAGAAAAGTTCAGTAAAAATGTAGGATTGGGCACTTACCTGAGTAATCGGCACAAATTCCCCATGCAAACTTCCTTGCAAAACAAAGTTCTTAGTGGTCCCCATGAGCACTGTCTCTCCTCTGCCCTCTGCTACTGTCCGGATGGGACCAAACATCTCAGGAACCTGTGGAGAAAGTACGATGATAAAGTATACAGATTGTGGACTGTCCTTAGTATTTTTTTTTTTTTTTTTTTTTGTGAAAAGAGGCTTCTTACTCCCATTGAAAGTTTACATGAAGTCTTCTCAGCCTTAAAGGACCATACCAGTGGATTTGCATGTTTGAGCCCAATAAACACTACCTGCACCAGTAATGTAACATGTATAGGATTTATTGGGCTTAACCATGCAAAACAACCGGTATGGCCCTTTAAGATGGTTTTGAGAAATGGGGTCCTGGTTTGAATCAGGCTGGGAATCATTGTTACATGTCACCCCCTTCTCACTCTCCATCTTATATTTCCTGTGTCTCTACACTGTCTACTGTCTAATAAAGGCAAATGGCCAAAACATATTCAACAAAATTATACCACTAGTTTACTTTGTGCTGCAGATCACATAAAGAACTAGAAATCTCCTGCTTATTTCTTGAGTTACTGATGTTGGATTTCAAAAAGGAAACCACTGGACAGTGAATCCGGCATTTGCCTGAGTAAACATTTCCTAATCGTTACTGCAAGTTGTCTTCAGAGCAAATAGGACATGAGTGATCCATAATTTTCATCATTATAAATATCCATGAATCTCATTAGGAGCACAAATCCATCATCTGTAATATTTATATGGTGCTGTGTTCAGAATGTATCTGCCTCCATAAGCAGGAAATTTCTAGTTAATATATACAGCAGAGACCTACTTTACTAGGGGGAGCTTAAAATTTTATTATTACATACTAACAGAGTGCGGTGTAGCTGATCAGGTCATTAAAATGAGCCATAGAGCTTTATGCTGTTAAATCATTTTAACATTGGTAGGACTTCAGCTTGTGATCAGCCTCGGGGTTTCTACATCCATATGCATCTCCGTTTTTAGTTACTTAATTTTTTTTTTTTTTGCCAAAAGCAGCTCTTCTTACCTCCACAGCCTGTATCTGCTGGTAGCTGCTGTCCCAGGAGATGAGCCTGCGGTCTTTTCCTCCAGATACCAGCGTGCCATTCCTTAGCATACACAGAGCAAAGATGCTGCCCTCATGAGCTCCTTGGATGACGTGGCTGATGCGATTAGTGCCTGAGTATCAGAGATGGGATAGATAGGATGTGATGGATGAGAAGGTTCAGTTGGAGATAGAGGGCATAAAGGTCAGCTGCTTCAGGAAGGCAGATTAACTGACAGACAGACAGACAGGTTGATCAATAGATAAATCTGACACTGACACAGAGATGAAGCAAGTAAGAAGTGCAGTTTTCCCTCTGAGAGGTCAGGTGTTATGATCCAGACCTCTTTTTGACACTCTTTGAGCCCTGATCTCCTGGTAACCGTAACACCTTAGACTTTATAACCACAAAACACTTTGTAGCCACACATACACACACAGACATGTACTCACATTATTTTGGCATTGGGTCTCCTTCACTCTGTGTCTCTCTTGATATAAAAATTCTCCCATTTATGTGCATCCAGCAATATTAATAACCTTTGCAAACTCTCCCTCTCTCTCTCTCCCTCCCTCTCTCTTTCTAAAACCTGCTGACAAATGCATTTCTAATATCACCTCTTGCTTAGAGACGTTATGATTTTAATATAGTGTGCGTGGTGACTTTACCTTTTCCCCACACCAGTATATTCCCACTAGAGTCTCCAGTGATGGCGTCTCCATTTTCTGCGAATGTCACACACAACACAAACTTGGGCTTCTCCTGTTTCTGCAAAAACACAAATACATGTGGTTTTGTTGACTGCAAACACTCAAGCATCCAGTCACTAAACATTCTGAATCTTTGCTGTTTTAGTCTTGTGGATGTTTAGCCACTCATACATGCAGCTTCTTCCATTCTGAGTCAGTGGTGGGCGGTAAACTGACATTTATCATATGAGAGCTGTTCACACCTTGAACCAGATGATTCCTTTAATTTATTTTACTTATGCAGGGGCAGAGTTCATTGAGCATCGAATGCTCTTTTGTGGGAACTCCCTGCTCACACACACTCACACACACATTCACACTGAGAAGCTACACAGACGTCTCTGCTGGCCACTGAGCAGCTCAACTGGAACATTTGGGGTTAGGTACTTTGCTCAAGGGCACCTCAGTGGTGATAATGAGGGAAAGGCAGGCTGCTCATTCACCTCTCCAACCCTGATTTCTTCTGTCAGGTTCAGGGATTGAACCGGCAACCCTTCGATCACAAGCTCGCTTCTCTAACCTTTAGGCCCCGTTGACCCTCCATGGGTCACATGGGAGTCATGTGAGGGTGGTTACGGTCACACAGCAGTCATGTGACAGTCGTTGGAGTCATTAGGGTCACATGGGTAGGGGTGCAAACTGCTCTGTAATTGCAGATGAAAATGCAATTGACCATGTGTGTCTTGTGTGTGTGTCAGCCCTGTCCAGGTGTACCTGCCTCTTGCCCAATGACTGCTGGGATAGGCTCCATCCCCTCATGACCCTGAATAGGATAAGCAGGTATGGAAGATGGATGGATGGGTACTGTCTGACTGTAACCACCCTGATGACACCCATGTTACACTGCTCCCATGTGACACAAAGAGACACCCGGCTCAAGGTGTGAAATTCCAGTTTATTGCCCACCATTAACTCAGGACTGAAGAAGCTATGTAGGTGAGTGGAAAAATGTCTTCAAGACGTTTCTTGCATCATTACATCACAGGCCACCGTGGATAAATTCAATTTGTGACTCTTATCTGACTTTATGACTTTATGTATAAACTTAACAGATGAGAAAGGATTGTGTGTCCTACCTCAAACAGTCCTTGTTTCTTGACCAGCATGCCTTTCTCCAGGTTCCAGAAGGAGAGATGGGACTTTCCACAGGTCACAATAATGTTGCTGTCTGTGGGGTGAAAGTCCACTGAAAACACAGACTCGTTGGAGCACTGCAACAGAACACAAAAAACAATTAGTTCAGTAGAGAAGTGGCAGAATTTTTAAACTACATGCAGATAATGGCAGGTTACGTTAGCTTATGTCTATTTTCTGCCTCTCACACACAAAAATACACACACCTTGACCTCAGCCAGTTTGTCCTGTCTCTGCCAGTCCCACACAGAGAGGACATGGTCATTGGAGTCATCTACGACACAGAGTGTGTTTCCTCCATTCTAAAAATATAACACACACAAATCCATGTTTAGCAGCTGGCAAACTGCAGAGCAATTGTGACAAAACACAGTTGCAAAGAATCAGAATTAACCCTTAAACTCCATACAAATTGGTTCTAAGATGTTTTCTTACCGATTTGGAGAAAGCCAGGCAGACCAAGGCTCTGTCAAAGAATCCTGCACCCAGAACATGGAGGGTGTTGAGGCTGACAGAGTCCCACACACGTACATGAGGAGCCAACTGCTGCCAGGATAAACACACACATACACCACACACACACAAAGACACAAAAGCACAACAGCACATTGTGTCATTATGATGTGTACAGTGTGAAGCTATGTATGCATACCAAAAGAAGACATTACTTACTTTTCCATCTGAAGACGTGCCTGCCACCTGCCCGGTTGCTATGGTGATTTTGTCGGGGTGCACAGCCAGACTAAAGATGACAAAAGAGACATGAAACAATTTAAAGGCTTTCAGCATCAAAAGCACCATGTGTGAGGTTTTTATGATATTCATTATAGCCATCACATCCTGTCTATACTAATAATGTATAAGCGAAATAAAGTTTTTTCAGGTAGCAGCCCTCAGCAAAAACTCTAACAGGTACAAGCATGTGTCTGCAGCCATGTTTTGAACTGGAATCTAAACTTTTCCTTAATGATTTTGTAACTGTGGTCATCCTTGTGGATTAACTGGGTGTCCATTTGAGTATGTGCTCTAATGAGTAGTTATTATGTAGTGTTATAAAGGAAAACTGAACAGTCAAACCTATTGTGTGTGAATAGTTATTAGGAAAAGGCAATTATGCAGTGAATAACCTGCAATCTAGATGCTTTAATATTTTATTTGCCCATGAAGACTGCTTAAGTGGCACCAATATTCTAACAGAAGTAGAGGACAGATGATGATGATGAAAGCAATGAAAGCATGTAAAAGCATAATTTAAGAGAGAGAGAAACTGCCTATTTTATAACTGAGTCTCTGAATGCTTCACCATTTAATGTCATCTGTGTGTCCTGTGTAGTGTCTCTGCAGCCGCTCGTCCACGTTAAACAGCACTACCACTGAGGCGATAAAATACACGGTTTCCCCGGTGGGCAGCAAATAAAGGTTGGAGCGACAGTCTCGACCACGGTAACCGTACCTGGACATTCACACAGTCAAGGAAACAAACAACAGTGATAATATCTGAAGGGTGAAGGGTGATCTGCTATGCTGCTGTTCCTGAATATAATGTTCCTAGCTATCACATATCTTTGTTTAGTCTTTTCTATATTTTTCCCCTGGATTTCCTCGAGACAGAACACAACACATTCCCTCCATCAAAAAAGAAATAAAAGCAAATGAAACAAAATAAAAATAAAACAGGACAACAGGTGACTGGATGTGGCTCAGCCTGCCAGCTGTGTGCAGGTTATTAGTGACATGGGCTGCAGAGAGCAGAGGCTGAAAATGAACATCTGAACAGATCTATTCTGTCACACACAGAAAGGACAGGACACATCCACAGATTCCTTTCTTAACTCCATTGCAGGTCAATCTGTCTTTTCCTTCCAATGAAGATTACTTTCCCAAAGCAGAAATAGGATCGCATCTGCATTTTTTTTTTTTTTTTTTTTNTTTTTTTTTTTTTTTTTTTTGATGTAGTGTCACAGGCAGCATATTGGATTTAGGATAAATTTCCTCACTGCCTTTATGACTTTGAATTGTAGACTGGCATCATAGACAATGCATCATTTAATAAGTGGTGATAATGTTTAATAACAGGCAGCATCCAACAGTATTTCTGGAAAAGCAGTAAAGGATACACCCAGTCCAGTTTGAGTTTTTTGCTGGGCAGGTCGGCTCTGGCCTCCAGACAGTACCCGTCCACCTGATCTTTGGGCATGAACATGGTGATGGGACGACCTTTCAAATACATTCTCACGTAACCTTCCTCTAGAGAAAAAAAAAAAAAAAAANAAAAAAAAAAAAAAAAAAGCAACAGACATGGTCATTGAGTAGATATATATCATATACATGTAGATGCATTAGCAGTCTCATTGGTAGAATTACTGGAGTATTCAAGATATTAGATGTTTTATCAGTGTGATGATAAGATGACAGCATGTATGATGATGGAGAGATAGAAGAAAAATGTGATGAGGTATTTCATATTTTTAGGACTCAAGTGAAGACAATGAATTACAGACTTTGTAAAGACAAACAAATGAACTTTCTCACTGACTTTATTAGTCGCTTCAAACACATACTTTTAACAACCAAAATGAACTGTAAACACTTTGAAATGTAAGAATCTTCACAGCTCATAAATATTCAGCTTATAATAAAAACATAAAACGGAGACACGAGCAGAGCAATGGAATTGTTAGGGGAAAACAGACCTGAGCTGAGCGATGAAATAATGAAAAATGCTCACCAAAGCACGCTAATATTCAGAAAGAAATCATGCAGGGAATGTCAAGGGAACCAAAACAGACAAAATATTCCATTATTGTCCACAAAACATTTTTTTTTTTAACTATTAGTGAGTACATTAATGACTTCTGTGGACTGGAATGTATCTGCTGTGATGAGGGTCTTGTTTTATTATCTCACTGCAGCTTCTCTTGCCCATTAAAATAAAACACAGTTTTAAAGAAAAAAAAAATCTTACTTTCATATTTGTACACTACAAATCACAAATCTCTTTTCTCATTATAGATACAATATTTTGATGTCAGTAAGCTTGGAATGTGCTGTATCAGATTGGAATAAACACATGTCCACAGAGACCTTAGTGTCTTGGCTATTATTGCATTAATTTTATCCAAGAGTCCATCATCAGATCACCATGACATTTCTTTAGGTATTTTAGTAACAAATCTGGAAGTACTGGCTGGGTGACTTGATGGGGCTGGTAGGAGGGTTTGTCAAGGGAGGAGCATGATGGCAGACTCCCTGATTTCCTTAACTGAAGGCTAAAACTCAGGGTCTTTCTGACCACTGGTGCCTTGACAGCACCAACACCCTTTCTGGCCTTGCTATGGGGTTTGGTGGGTTTTGGAGGCTGAACAGTTTGTTACAGCTGAAGCAACTGGACTGCAGCTGGTCCTGGTCCATTTGGCACAGCGGCTGAGGTAAATCTGTACTGTGACTATTGTAGATGTGGGAGAGGAGAGAATTGATCATGGAGGTGGGGGAGGTGATGGATGTGGTCAGGACCAGTGGGATGGAGAGACGGAGCAGGACAAAAAGGGTAAAGGTGGAGGAGGCAAGTTAGAGAGATGCAATTCCTAGTTTCATTTTGTGTTTCTATGTATTTAATAAAGCTGCCACGACACAAAGTAAAAGGGAACTACAGAGAACTGACTCCTTTCATAAAATGTCAAAGTGCTGATTGTTGATCATCATAACCGATATTTCTTGGGATGATGTCACAGTTGGACTCTCATGACTAGGACCCTGCCTCCCTGGGTTTAATGCTGATATTATCAATGACAAATATTCATATTGTATCTTAGAAAAGGAAGAAAGGAACAGAGATGTAAGGAAATCCCCATTGCTTCTATTTTTGTTTTTTTACTAAGCAGCTTTACACATTATTAGCTGCAGGGGAATACACATGAAAAGATGACACATCTGTCTGTGCAAGAAAAACTACACTCAGAAAAATCAAACGGACTCCAATAAGCGCCAGTTAAAAAGAGACTGTTTGAATGCAAATATTAATTTTAAAAATGGAGGAAGATGATAAGAGCAGCAGCAAATCTCAGAACCTCAGAGCAGAGGATTTAAGTCTTTGCAAAAAAACAACAACAAAAAAAAAAAAAAANAAAAAAAAAAAAAAAAACCACAAACTGACTGTGAAGAAACAAGTGTCAGGGATATTTTTGTTGTTACTATGGTGACAGAAACTAAATGGCCAAGTGTAAAGTGAGGCTGTGATACGTCTAAAGAAGCAGCAGCTTCATCCGCTGACGAGCAGCTAGTGTGGCGACACACAAGTGAACTGCAATCACTGCAATCAGAAACACACTCTGACACACCTCTCAGTGGTATTAGTTAATTCAGTCTCAGACAAATTATAGGGAAGGTAACTCACACACAAGCACACACACATTATGAACCCACTCCTGCTCCTGTCTTGACAGCTCAGTGTTCACTGCATCAAAGAAAATCACAGCAGCCAAATGATGTGAGCCCCAGAGAGCAAAAATATGCCAAATCTGAGCCTGGACTTAACCTAAATATGAATTAAATTCAACAGTCCTGATTTCAATATCAGCTCAAAACAAATTTGCTGCAGTGTTCAGAAAGCTGTGGAGATCAGGGGAAATAGTGGAGGGGGCCTACCTTTGCAGTGGGTCACACGTCGCATCCCTTGTAAAGGTCACAGAGAGAGACAGAAGCACCAGGTGAAGGCTGGCAGGATTTCCCCAATTCCTGGTCTGTCCTAATATGAGTTTACTTCCTCTCTCTGAATAGCAACTTCTGTCCCTCATGATCTTGATTAATCAATGCTCATTTCTTGTGTGACAGTGTGCCATCTTACTCCTATTTGGTTTTTTTTTTTTTTTTCCATTTGTTCGCTGCTCTTCAACAAAAACCACTGATCGGTTTGTTGGCAAAGTAAATGAATGGATTGAGAGTATAATCATTTTTTCTATAATGACATCCACTATTTTTTTCAAAATATTATTCTTCATAAATGGCTGCAGTACATAGCAGTATGGGTCATAACCTTTGATTTTATTGCATCAATGAACCACTAAGCAATCACTTGAAGAATTGCAGGTAAACATAATATTACCCATGTCTACTGACTCATTGCCACCTAATCATTGTTAATGTTCATGACACTGCCCTGACCATGCAGCTTTGCAAGGGATTATTGATCTATAATTAATTCAGATGTCCAGTAGGTGTTATAATATTGATAATAACCCTGTAGCACTAATAGTCATCATCTTGTGTCAGATAGTGTCCATTTACACTGAATGTGCTGGGAGCTCACAGAGAGAAGAGGATGGACTTACAGTCTTATAATAATATGTGATTTATTATTGAAGCTACAACAATGTGTAATATGAAGGTTGCAGTTTGCAGACATTTATGGAGGATATAATGGTTTTACGTATTTTTATGTGGATAATGTCTGCTGGAATCTGTCCTCAAAACACAGTGATGGTTTGTTAGATGGATGAAATCAGTCAGCACCAATGCACTTACACAACTTTAACCTCTAAGGCTGCAAGCTGAACTGAAGAAAACTGGAGCCAGGTGCATATACCAAATGAAAAACAGCAGTTCAATTTACAAAGAAATCAATAACATGCTTGCCATGGAAATTCTGATCAATACTCATTTTATATGCAGCATCTCTGTCTTTTTACATTGTGAATCATTCTTTTGTTTGTTCATTAAAAACTATGATTTCTCCTGACACAAAAACCTGCCTTATACATAGGAGAAGTAATAAGAAAACTCTATTCTGTTTATTGTACTTATTCTATTTATTTTTAATTTTTATTAAAGATCCTTGAATTCTTTGTTAAAATAAAGTTCATTTAAATAGATAAGACAGATGTTATTAAAAAGAACATGATGAATGGATGTGAATACTTGGAGATGAATGAAATGGATAGGTTATTTGTGAAGAGGTGGATCATGGGATGAATATCAGGCAACTGGCAACGTTTAAGGTACTGATGGCTTTTAATTTATGAATCATACTTTCTTCAACACATTTATTTGAATTACATCACTGGTTGTCAGGTTGCAGAACCGTAAAAGAACCTCTAATTCTTACCTGCATTGAACACTGGATCCCTCTGTTTGCTGTAAAATAAACGAGTAAACAGACAGCTGTCAGGTGGCTTTAAAAATCATGTGTGTCACCAAACAGGGAAAAATGATTAACTGAGGATCTGTCTGTCACGCAAGTGTTAAGGCCCTAATATATTTAAAACAAAATGGGACTTTCAGGGTAAAGCTTGACTCTTTTGCTGTTCTTTATGCAGGGCTGTAAAGGCGTATTTTGTGTTTTTTACTTCTGATACTGATTCCAGTCCCTTTGGCCATAAGTGTCTAATATCACATGCTTGTTCACATATCAGATGGCTACTTCCTCTGCCTTTGGAGGAACACATTGCAAGCCTACAATTGCAATGTGTTACAATTACAATTCTGAGGGTAGCGCCAAGTTTTTCTGTAACAGATGTCCATGAGATTTCAAGGAGTCATGAGGGTGTTCATGAGAACAAAGGAGCTCAAATTCTTGGCTAGAAATCTCCAAGAAGTTAGGGGTCAATAATCCAAACCTCAGTATTCATGATAAGTTGTCAAAAACCAAGAAACAAATTAAGTGCAAGAGTGGAAACTGTGAATAACCAATCCCCAAAACTTTATAAAGAGCTGTTCTGGTTGTGTGAGTTTGTCAAACACCAGCAAACGGTGGTTTCATCGGTCTGTTATTTCATCGGTCTGTTATTTCATCATTTCATCTTATGTCTTTAGAAATATACTGGGGCCTTTACTGTACCTGTCACTTCTTTTGCTGCTGGAGTTGCTGCCGGTGGATCCGGCGCGGGTTCGGTTGCCCTTACAGTCGCCTGAATCTTTCCGTGTGAGAGTTCCCACATGTTCATTTGAACTGGTTCTCCTCACAGTGCTGAGAGAGAGAGAGAGAGAGAGAGAGAGAGAGAGAGAGAGAGAGAGAGAGATGGAAAATGGGGAGACAAAAGAAATAAATAGGTCATGAAGCTACTTGATGCTGCTTTTTTAAAGATGCCTTCCAGTAATGTTCTCATCCAAGGAAAAGCATTCAAACTAAAATTTGTGCAGGTAATATTTGTCCTCAGTCATTCCGGCTGTAGAGCCCACACCAGATGTGCATTAATCCTCATAGATCATACTACTACCAGACAACTTTGCTTTCAGTGACAATGGGAAGGGAGGAACTGTGAAGAAAATAAAGAAATGGGATGAGAGACCAAGAAAGAGATGAAATGATACATATTTCCTGTTTCATCTTAATTTTTTCTCTCTATTTACTCTGTGAATTCTTTTCTGTGGCATCAGGATGAACCTGTGCAGACCTATTGCAGACACACTGCCCATTCAGACAATGAAAAGGCTCCATCAGCAATCCAATGGACAGCAGCCTCAGTCACCTAATCCACTCCATGTGAAAAAAGTCTATTCAAATCCTAAAACTGGCTGGTGGCTGTTATCCCTTCTGGTCCATTTCAGCCATTTAAGAGAGTGACAGCCTGTGTGTGTTTTTTTGGTTGAGAGAGAGAGAGAAAGAGAGAGAGAAAGAGAGAGAGAGAGAGAGAGAGAGAGAGAGAGAGAGAGATTTTTTGTTACCCTGTGAAGATTCACTGTAACTGGGCCACAGGGCATTTAGAGAGGCTGCTGTGTGTCTAAACTCTGAATATTACCAATTAAAATAATGAAGAATGATAATGACAGATTATGAAATTTCATGTAATTCTGAGCAATGAAGTTATTGTTAAAAGCACACACCAAAGCTATGATGCAGTGATGATGTCATGGTGGGACAGTAACAACTTTGGTGACACTCTCACCTGAGAGGAAGATTGAAAATTCTGGGAGCACAAGACAGAGAAGACAAACTGGACAGACTGGAAGGACATCACATTGTAGGTGGACAGGACATGCACAGGACATAGCATCAGAGTTGGAAAGGACAGTACAAGACAGAGAGACAGTATGGAAAAAAGAAGACACAAAACAATATGCAGAGATACAAGACAACATTGTGCAAAAGGCTCTGAAATTTAGGTAATTTTCACAGCTGAGCCCATTTGCTCTGGCTGACATCAGTAAATGAGTTGTTACTTTAGCTGCATTTACTCCTGCTTTGGTTCAGTTTGGTTTCACACATAAAAAAATTCAAGCAAATCAAAATATATTGACAAAAGCCACGTGAGAATTCTTGCTCCGCTCACTGGCCAGAAATGTCAGAAAAGACAGGAGTGAGAAAATCAAAACTCAACACACAACTATGTGATAAGTGGCATATGTTTCTTGTCATAGTCATCGTTTGGACCATATAGCAAGTAAAACCATGGCAGTCGCATGAAGGCCACATGTTGCTCAACATTACAGCAAAGAAGAAGACATGCTACTGATTTGGTCTAGATGGGCTTGTTTGTATCAACCATCCCCATGCTGGGTCCGAGTCATTTATAACAGAGCTTGTTTGCATTAAAAGTACAAACTGTCACTATTGGAAAACATCCCAAGACCAAAGTGTCTCCAAACTGTGATAAAAGTACACAGAAGGGAATATAAGGAAATAACAGCACAGAGGAATGAACAGCTGTCTGAACTAGAGCTGCTCTCTGCCGTCTGCAGAGGATCATCTGATTATGGTAATGTCATCCAGAGACGAGGAAAAGGCCATTGTTCCTCTGACAGACAAGATTGATAACCTCTGCTCCACATGCATATATAAACACACAGATACATACACACATACACACAGCATGGCAGAGGAGGCAGTGAAGACAATACTGTTCCTCTGTTTATCAGCCTTATTAAATGGCAATGGCTTTGGCTGATAAAACACCAAAAATGAAAACCAATTTATGGCCAGAATTATCTGACATGGCACAGACAGACAGGGTTAACAAGAGAAAATATCTGGAGAGAAATTAAATATGTGATTTTACATGACAGATGCACAACCTCAGAAGCTGGCTGAAAAAAATAAGCCCGTGTGCAGCTATCGTACGTTCACTATGGTGTCATTCAATTAAACAAAAAACAGCAAGGCAAAATGTTCCCTAAAATGTGCATAATTTCCTTAACATCCCAGAGAATAGCATACAGTATGTGATGGGATTGTGTCAGTGTTGCTCAGCATAAAACTCCAATATATATTCTAAAAAACTGTATTCTAAAACAGTAAAACAAAATCATGATGATGCTGATATCACTCGTCCCTGAATAGAATAGAATAGAATAGGATAGAACACTGCACACAACACAGTATAATCTAAGTCATGTTTAAATTCTCTCACTTCCTGTGGGCTGGGGTGCCGGAGTCCTTCCTGGATCCAGATCCAGATGGGGAGGGCAGAGTCCCGCTGCCCTTCTTTGGTAGGACGGTCCCGTTGTTTACCGTGGGACGTAACGGCAGAGTGGCAATAATTGGCCTGGCTGGAAGAGATATGACAACAGTGGGAGATGAGACTACAGGACAAACATTAAGAGGGTCATTTGCTGCCGTCATTCATTACAATACATTCTTAAAGTGATATCAGAATGAGCATAAAGGTTACATGTTGAACAAAAAATAAATAAATAAAAACTAACTTTGATCCTATAAAGGGAGAATCATTTCTTTTACTTTATGGAATCATTTGCTGGAACTGGGGGAAAGATGCTAAATAGCTCAATATGCCTCTTCAGTCAGCTTGCAAGCAGACATCTAATAACTGAATGGATTGATATCGCATAAGGTTAAGAGCACTGCAAGTATATGACAATATTTCTGTTCAAAAGACATTCTACTGCAATCCTTCTTCCAATTAAGAGCTCAATATTTTTTTTACATTTTTCTCAAAAGTAAGTTTAAGTCATTTTTCATAAGCTGCTTTATGTTTACAAATCATTTACAATGAGATAATTGGATTTCTTTCTGCCAGTGGACACACACACACACACACACACACACACACACACACACACACACACACACACACACAAATACACACATGCACATATACATACACACACATATGCATGCACACACATGATTAGGACACACACTCCTCTCTTATCTTTAATGTAGTACACTGCAGTTGTAAACTGGGGCTGCAATTGTCAGCTTGGTGAGGAAGGTGAATGTGTGTGTGTGCATGCAAGGACGCACACATACAGAGGACATGTCAGAATAAGATCAAACAGTGTGTGGCACCTTGCACAAAGAAGAGTGACAGAGGGATTACTTTACGTGGTTTGGTGTGTAATTCTCTGCCACAGTGTGTTAGCGTGTGTGTAAGTGTGCTCTGCAGTCTGCCCACCCCCAGTCAAAGGTAGAGAACAAAAAAGGAACATAAACTCTGAGTCTGTCATCACTCCCCAGGTCTGAAATCAAACAAGCTTATACTAAAACTCCATCCATCAACACTCAGGAGACTAAACCTGGCAGCAGCTCATAATCTGTCTCTTTTTCATCCCTCCAAGGCACATTTGAACACATACATGAAGTGCAGCTGATTTCAAATGTTCATCTATCTCCAGGATGCACTTACTACTTGAAAGCCAGATTGCAGAAAACAGACATGCTTTACTACTCAGGTGACAAGTTAAATTGATGCACATTAAATCCTGCACAAATAAACTAAAGGAAAATTACAACCATCGAATTTCATCAATCCACGGTCTTCACCTATCCCAGGAGTTACCCTGTTACGGAATATTGTATTTTTTTGTTGTTGTACTTCGCAGATTTCCCTTAATAATTTTTTAACAATGCTGAGAAAGCAGATGGGAACATGTTGCATTCAGAATGAACGCTATCAGTAAGTTTGGAGTTTTGAGTGGATTTGCTCTTTAACAAAATGTACCATAGGTTAACATGAAAGTGCCAGTGAATATTGCTAAAGTTATACTCCTCTGATTCAGAACACAGTGCATTTACAGGCAGTGCATTGCTGGAATCATTTCTGTGTTTCCTAGTGAAATTCTCACACAAGGAGTAATTAAAATGTGCTCAGCAAAGCATTCAGCATTTAGCCTACCTGGCTTCCCAACATTGCTGTCTGCTGAGGGAGACTTTCTCATCAAAGCAGGGTCTATACATGTATCACGCATACAGTAGAACAAAACAACAGTCCAGGAGAAGGGAGGAAAGAAGGAGAGGAAAAGGAGACAACTTCAGCCAGAGAAAGGAAATAAGCAGGGTTTGAAGGAGGAGAGAGAGAACGAAGTGGAAAAAAAAGGGAAGCACGTAGAAGAAAACCATTAGAAAAAGAACAGAGGGTGTGTGTGTGTGTGTGTGTGTGTGTGTGTGTGTGTGTGTTACCTTTGGTGGGCCCCTTGCGTGTGCTCATGGCCTGCTGCTCCTCAGACAGGTTCAGCCTGCGCACCACATCAGCCAGAGCAGATTTTAGCAGCTGGATCTCATCCTCCTGCATCTGGACCCTTTGTTCCAGGGAGGCGATGCGGTCGGTCACCTCCATACTGCTGGCTGCTGACATACTGTCATCTGACGAAGAAAGACAGAGAGCTTTGTTAGACATACGATGTGTCAGCAAGCTGACTTACACATATCAAATGCTGACTTTTGACTGAATATCAGAAATCAGCCAGTTTGTGTCCACATCTGTGTTGCAGTCAGTATAGCAGAACGATGTCACACTCAGTCCAAATGTTATACCTGGTCATTCCATGTTATAGATGGGCACTTGCTGGCCACCTATGCAGACAACAGGTTCCCTGTTATGAATATATATTATGGATATACAGTATAAAACTTTCTTCCTTAATAGTTTTACAGAGATTGCCACTATTTAGTACATAACTACGTTTTTTTTTGTTTTTTGTTTTTTGTTTTTTTATAGCAGGAATAATACTATATGACTTTTGGTCAGTATCTATGCTGATATACAGTATATACTACTATGACTGCTGCCAATGTTGGGATTATACATGTTTCTATGATATGTGCAGTAAATATGCATCTACTGTATATACATGCAACAGCCAAAGCTCAACATTCGTAGGACTGAATTGCATTAATTTGTGCAGGTATTCCCTAATAAATCCTCCTCAGTGTATCTTTACACACAGAGAATGAGAAACAGAGATGGAAAATATAAAATGCAAGCAAAGTTACAGTACAAGTAAAGAAATACAAATACAACCTATGAGCTGACTTGTATGGTTTTATTCTGTGGTAAAGCCTTAGCATGGCATCATACAAAGAGCATTCCCTGCTTTTAATAGACCTTTATGAGCCTGTTTTTAATGTCTGTCAGTTCTTTTAGTTTAAACCAACTTAACACATTATTATCCACCTGATACCCTGATAGAGGCTAAGCACAGGCCACCAGGGTCCATTTCATTAATATAGAAACACACACACACACACACACACACACACACACACACACACACGACAGGGTTGCCTCCATTAAGACTTTGATGTCACCATGGCTTGATGAAATATTAATGTAAATCACGGCTATGTTTTCCCTGCAGACTTGTAATAACAGTCTGATGCATTATGCATTAGGAGATAGGCATCTGTGATTTGGCAAATCACAGACTTTACAGAGTGTGTGCCTTCACGATGAATTGCACAGCAGAAAACTCTTAACTTCTGTAAATAAGATTCTGAAATAACAAAGTAAAACAGTAATTGGTGCAATTATTCTTAAATCAGGCAATCTGTTGAAACCAACCTTATATTTGTTCAATTATACTGTGTTTTGCATCACAAAAATATACTGAAATATGTAATGCCATGAGGTCTAAAGAGGTCTGCTTGATTTCATTGGTAGAACATGCAGGAAAAGCAATTTTACAGATTTGTTTATGAAGTGAACAAATTCCATTAGTGAGTAAACTGCTCTGGCGGTTAACTGGTTATGAATTGTTTCAGTGGGGCCTAGATGAGACAGGATGGTAAATTAGTGCATTAAGCAGATGGGACACTTTACGCTTGTAGCAGAAAATGAGAATCTGAACAGACTCAGAACAGCTGAATCAAACAATTATGGTTCTGACATGCCTACACACATGTCCTCCAGTACCCTGCTTTATATTTTGCTTGCATCACTTTAGTCACCGTCACAGCCATTACTGTTGTCTTGTGATTAATAGTCCCTTGGACAAATAAGAAAGACCCATAGCTTTCAAAATTGTTGCAGACTAAAAGTTCAGAGAATTTGACAAACTGTTTCTTTGTGATATCAATACCTCAAATGCATGCCATATAGATGCTGTTTGTATGCATCATTCAGCAGTTTTTGACTCCCGCACAGCAAGCCTCCCATTATGCAAACCCCCGTCTGCACAAACAGTCGGTCGGGAACTTCAGCCACACAGTCTAATACATTACATCTCCCAGCAGAGATGTAACAAGTACAATGAGAAATATGTCTACCTCAATTTCTGTGCTCATACATTCACTACAGGCAGCTTTCCACATGCTTTCTTGTTTCATAAAAAACAATGCCAGTTCTACCTGAGATAAAACAGGGTCCTAATAAAAACATTGTTTTCTCCTCACCTGAGATGCAGCTTTTGAAGTGATCCTTGTTCATATGGGTGTGTCAGTATGTGGCACAGACTGGATCTCCAGAGATAAAGCATCTGGTGTGGGTCTGCTCCCAACACGGACACAATGACAGCATGATACCATCAATCGGTGAAGTACAATGACTGGCTGTCACGGCTGTGATATCATGGCACAGTGCTAACATTCTCCCTCTGTCACCATGCTCCTTGACCTTTTAACTGCTCCCCACTGAAGAGCAGAGTTTTTCAGTGGGGAGCATTTAAAAGGCCAAAATGGACTACAGCCACATCCATAAGACAATAAAAATCAGGCTCAACTTTGTTTTTTTTTTTCTTTTGGTTTGATACAGTGGAATGTGTACAGATAGATCCTGAGGGGCATTTAACCTAACACAGCACAGTCTGGTGAGTTTGGTGTTCATGTGTCAGTTATGTGATTTTGTTCCAGACTCATTTCAGAGAAATGGCAGTCTTCATTCAACATAAATCTCCACTGGACCAACCATATCCATCTTACAACCACAAAATCAGATCATTACACCCTATCAACCTGCCTTCTCTGTGTGTGTGCAATTCACATCTGTCAGCTGCTCTCTCTCTCTCTCTCTCTCTCTCTCTCTCTCCCTTCCTCCCTCTCCCTAACTTCCAGTATGTGGCAGGGTCACAAATCTGAGAAGCTATCTCTTTCTGAGCCTGTCTGTCTCTTCTCCTACATTACATCTCCCTAATGCATCATGACATTCTGTTCCCTATTACCCTCCTCTGCAAGGTGCTGTCATTCTGGCAGCATCGCCTGCCTGCTAAAATGCTTGTCCATCATTTCAGCCAGCACAGGGCAAATAGAAAACAGACACTGTCATTTTTCCCTTTAAAAAAAAACAAAACACACATAACATTTGCCATGAAATATCCATCCATCATTTTTGTTTTCTGGTGAGTGTTACAACTGCATGTGGCCAGTAGCATGACTGTGGATGACTAGTCTTTTTTCCTGAGTTATTTCCTGACCTCAGTACCATCAATAATAAATACTAGAGAATGTACACCCATCATCCATACATGCTGTTATCTGATTTCCCCTTTCTGCATGTTAGGAGAGGGATAATAGGTAAAAAGGCTAAAAATGTCTTGTGCAAATGCTGCTGCTGATCAAAATAGAGGGAGTGGCATTTTGGACAAGTGCTGCAGATCTGTGCTGATCTCAGCTGTGGGGGTTTCTAGCTGACTCACTCTAACACATGCACTCTCACATGCACAGATGCTTCTGTTACACTCCTGAATATACACACCACACTGGTGGGATATAGGGAAAATGCCCTCAACAATTCCCTCTGCGGGATTTAGGGAAAGGTAATCCAGCTGTCTCACGAGCACCAGAGTGATTGATGCCTATTTTCTTTTCGCTCGGCAGTGCAGACGAGCAAAACAATAAAGCTAAATTGATTTAATGGGAAGTTCAGCTGCCGGGTTAAGCTGTGTCTCGGTGGAAGCTTTTGAAAACCCACAATCAGTGTTTGCTGTGAGCTAAAGAATCAAGGGACCAACAGGCAACAGGAAACGGGCTGTCACAACGTTATGACAGCGATTCCTGTTTTTCACTCAGAGAAATGTAGCGCTGATACCACCCTGTCAGTGTCTAGGTGCTGGATGCAGATATTTGAGGCCCATCTCAGTAGTGTATTACCAGCTGGTTTTGATTTCATAACATGCATGAACACAGCCAGGTGCTGCGCTGCCACAGTGACACGTCAGCTGCTGCAGATTATGCCTCCAGGACAGCCATTTCTCCCAAGACCGATGAGTCACACCTGTTAAACAACATGACTTCAGATTTGCTGCTGGCTACACTAATGGAAGTTTGAACTCAATCATAATCGAGTAGCCTGCAGGATTCCATTTAATGACAAGAATGTAATGAATCAGAGGAGGACAAATAGAGCGAAAATGCAGGAAGATGAGAGAAGGACAGTTGAAAATTTGAAGGCCAAATGAATATTGGACATAATACAGCATAGTAAAATAATAGAAATGTTTTCTGCTGCAGGGCAACTCCTATTGTTTTCTGATATAATCTGCAGTACAAGGAAAATGACATACTTGAAATTGCATCATTTAGGAAACAAGAAAACAACATTACAATTTGCGCTCTAAAATCATCCATCAGCTGCATGTAGGTGCGAGAGTCACTTAACGTCTTATCAATCCCATGTGTCACCTGCAGGGAAAGGTGGATGACCTGACAGAGGTGAATTAGCCAAGCAACTGGCCAGATTAGGCAGAGATCTGGTTTACTAGCTGCCTCTGATGACTCCTGCTCAACCTGAGCTTAGGGACTATAAGAAATATATAGAGATATAGATAGAAAAAAGAAAGCTTTCACACACGACCTGTGTGAAGATTAAAGAGGAGAAAACAATGAGAACGAAACAGCAGCACTGAAAAAGATGGGTGAACAGCAGAGAAAGAAGCAAGAGATAGGATGAAAGAGAGAGGTTAGAGAGGGACAAAAGAGGGAGTGGTCAGTGTGTGTGTGTGTGTGTGTGTGTGTGTGTGTTGGGTGGGGTCGTAAAGAGCGTGTGTTTGAGTCAACGAGGAGTCAAACGACCCCCATAAGACATCCTACTATCCCTGTATGAACATGTTGAAGCCTTCCTTCCTCCCATCAGCCACATCCTTCCTCAGGTCAAACCGAGGTCAAATGGGAAGCATCTCCCCCACCCTGCTGCTGTCATCCTCTCACATTCTGACACTCTCACATGTTCGCACACATCATACAGGACCGATGATGTGTAGAAAACCACTGATGTGCAAGCATCACGGGTGCATGCTGCCTGCTGAGGGCTGAGCACATGATCAGAGGATGCAGCAAACATCACCTTGATTGCTGTCAATCCGCCCTGTGCAAGGCCTGAGGCAATTTTGAGTCAATGTGACGAAAAAAAATACAGAAAAGAAAATGAAAGATGGAGAAACAGAGGTAGAGAGAAAAAGAAAGAGAGGGATTGGGGAGGGAAAAAGAAAGCAGACAGACCTACTAAGAATAACCCTCTTTCTTAACTCTAGCACATAAAATTCCCTAATTGTCTGCTCTGAGACAGACGCACACACACACACGGTCAAAGAGGAAGTGTTCACAGTGTGGTCGAAGGGATTATGCTGGATATGTGGAGCAGATCAATGCAAGTGATCCCTAAACTCGGGGTGGTGGTGGTGGGGCAGTTTAGCAACAGCCTGGATTTATATTCTCTCTCCATCTCTACCATTTTTGGCCTCTCTCTCTCTCTCTCTCTCTCTCTCTCTCTCTCTCTCTCTCAGGAAACTGTGGTGGGATGGATTCTTGAAACACAGAACCTGCATTTTTCTTTGATCGTTAAAGGGGCAGTTCGTGATTTTACACATCAGATTCAGTTTATTAGTCATGAGGAGCACTATTTAGCATGTGAAAAACAACTGCATAAAAGCTTTTGTGACATTAAAAAGGACGTCTGCACAGTTAGGAAAATTGACCTCTATGACATCACAAGAGCTACTTCCTGTGCTGAAGACTACAAGTTTGAAAACTAAAGCCACTCCTAGAAGCTGGGGGATAAATTTCTTAAAAAGCTGTCGGATTTAGTTTTGCAGTTTTCAGTACTGTACCATGCAGAAGTAACTCTTGTAATGTCATAGTCAGTTTACCTGCAATTGCACATCCACAAACGCCTTTATACAGTTGTTTTCACATGCTGAGTCATGTCTACAATGACCAATAAACCTGAATTTGATGTGGAAAATCCGTGGATTACCCGTTTAATCTCCATTCCTTAACGCCTATAAAGACACATCTTATAATTTATCTTATCAGCTCTATAGATACACAGGCGCACAGTGGCAGGGAAATCCTCAGACTAATTTATACTAGTTTTTTGATACAAACAAGCATCAAAGCCAGCAAACAGCAAACACATGTAGAATGACAATGGAACTAAATGCTGATTCATCGCTGGACAGACACAAGAAGTGCAGTTGGAGTGGCAACATTGATGGTTGGGAGAATCTTAATGACTAAAACAGCATCTGATATTTGCATTACATCTCTGATTAAGATGAAATTTAACAAGTGATTTATCATGTATAAAAATCAAAAAGCACATAAACGGATGA
Organism: Lucifuga dentata; assembly: GCA_014773175.1. Taxonomy (NCBI): domain Eukaryota; kingdom Metazoa; phylum Chordata; class Actinopteri; order Ophidiiformes; family Bythitidae; genus Lucifuga; species Lucifuga dentata. The sequence goes on along the minus strand of VXCM01001449.1, from coordinate 85,447 downwards.
GGGATACTTTATTTTTATTTGGTGCGACTTTTAAAGAACAAACGGACCACAGAAGCACTGAGCCATGTTTGGCTCCAGCTTCGGGCTCCGACACAGTCCTCTTTCTCTGCCTCAACCTTTCTCCACATAAAACAGAGCTTTGTCCCACAGTAACAAACAACTAGGAAGGAACAGGGGGCGGGATACTTCTTCCATGCAGTGTGTGTGTGTGTGTGTGTGTGTGTGTGTGTGTGTGTGGTTCCAGCCAGTGAAGCTGTTGTTATGGGAAACCAGATTTCCATGGTGTGAGAAAGACACGGAGTCTCTGGGCAAGTGAGTGACTATCATCGTGCTGAAAATCGGCCAATTGTATGTTTGCCATCTGACTTTTGGCAGCAGATCATTACACAGGACTGCAGAGAAATATTACAAACTCATTTTAATGTGTAATGAGAGTTTTATCTTTGCAGGCTTGAAAGGAGAATCTCCCCTTGTGTGCACTTATAGTGTTATACTATCTTCAATCTGTGATTTTAATTCATTCCAGGAAATATTTTATGATGAAGTGCTTAAATTTTATTATTTGGTGAACCTGCTTTCCCCTCAACAGTTCATTACTGTTCCTGTATCAGTTTATGCTGTCCTGCTGTTTCACATAAAAGCTTTGACAACAGCCAGAAAACATGAACTGGTTACATTCAGATCACAGAACCAACCAATAAATGTAGCTTTTGTCATTGTGGCCTGGAAAGGCTCAATAGTCATTTGTTTGGGTTAGGTGTCATAAAAAGTAGACTGAATGATAGATAATTCACAAGCATCAGCATAAAGATTTCCTGCATCTAATTGGAGAAATGTGCAGTTTGTTAGGTTGTCAATGGTCTTCTGTTGTAAAGATGAAAAAAAAAAAACATGCTGTCAACATGCTAATTCTCCCAAAATTTTTCACCAAAATATTTGTGAAATAATCTGATCCAAAAAATTGACCATGCAATTGTAGAATCTGACTTCATTCTATGTCTGCAAGGCCTGGATTAAACAGTTCCTAACAACGTTTAGAAATATTGAGAGATCATCACTTCATCATCTAACCCACTCAGTTTGTTGACTGGTCCAGCTTTTAGTTGATTGTCAGGTTGCTGTTCATGCTAAAAATTCACCATAAACTGAGCCTGGGAGAGTAAGAGTAGATTCATTTTGTGAGGCTTGATTACTAAAATGACACAATATTTCTTTCTTTAAACAAAAGTCAGAATGTAAGAGGTCTTGTATAGCTGCATTGTATTGTGGTCTACTGAGGCAGGTCATTCTCTTCTATGATCTACAGGACTGTTGAATGTAAAAGTGCTAAAGACAGAAATCCTCACACTTTCCAAGGAACACCAAAAATAAATGTTCATCAATGCTGTTTTAGGTGAAAAGGCTTAGAATACAAAAAACATCATCACACAACAAAACTGGCTCATCAGCAGAAAGCACATTACAATTTTCCCTTAACTCATCACCGGCATTGACAAACTGACAATAATTGCAATAATTGAAGGAAAAAAACAAACCAAATAATCATGTCCATTCCATTTTTCCTCATCTCCCCACCTGTGTTCTTGATGAATCTATTTTTAATGGAATTGCTAATGGGATTCTCCTCTCTTCCCTCTCCATCTGTTACAGCCAGACTGAACACATGCTATGGCAGACATACACACACATACATACACACATATACACACAGGTGAACACACAAAGCCAGGGCTTCCCCCTCGGTTCTTCCATTAACAGCAGACATAAGAGACCAATTAGACTGGTGAGCACTCTGTGGGAGACTCCCCTCTGGGCATGCAGGGGTTAATTATATCTGTTCAAATCACAACTGGACAGATGAAAATGTGATGAAGATTGACCAAATGCACGGACCGTGGCTTCAAACTCACAAGAGACAATATGCAAATGGAGACAATTACCATAAACATAATCGAAGCAACACTCAGCCAGTCACAGTAATATAATTTATCTTTAATGGATCTTAAATGGCCAGGTGGCATAGTGTGGGATTAAAAAGAAGATTTATGCACAAACATTCACACGCATGTGCACACACGAATGCAGACACATACCTGCACACATATACACAACTACACACTGATGATCTGTGCTGGAAATATCTGCATACTAATATGAAATATATTTGAATAACTGAGTATCTTTACTTATCACATAATTCATACTTAATACGTCATAATTTAATTCTTTATTTCCTGTTTTTGTCTTGTTTTTTTTTTTTGTTTTTTTTTGCCTGAGAACATCTTTGGCAAAACTCCGAGTGTCAGGAAACAAGGAGAGGCCAAGAATAATGACATCTCTCTGGGATTCTGCTGACTTGTGTGATTTATTACTATTCTCCCTCCCCCACAGGTAAAATTCAATGCTCTGCTGAACACGTTTGGTGTCACTATGCAGAGTGGAAGCTTCCTACTTTCCACTGGAGCACGCTTTCTGTTTCTGGCTGTTTCATGGTATTTATGCATCCATGACATCCTGCTCAAGGTCTCGTGCGTCTGAATTCCTTTCCTGTCTCCTTTCCTGACCTTGCCATGATACACATACACATAGTGAACTTGAAGATGGACACACACACACACACACACACACACACACACACACACACACACATATACACAAAGACAGAAAGAGCTTCAGTCTCATGTTCCACTGCCAGAAGCATTACACACACGCACACATTCAGTATATATACTTAGCACAGGAACTCACACACTCCTCTTTACATGGCTGATTGTTTTAGTGGGTCATGGGATGAATGTGTGTCAGTGGAGGAAAAGATGAGAGACAGGAAAGAGAAAACGCAATGACACTGGAACACAGTTCAAAAATATAATGCTAACAAATGGCATCTTCTGCAGCGTACATGTGCAGGCTGACTTGTAATCTTGATTCTGAATAAAAAGGCTACAACATGTTTTATTCTGAACAAGAGATCAATATCTTTTTTGGGGTTTCAAAAGTTAAGTTTACATTTAATTTGTACAAAAAGTTGTCTTGTAGTAGCCACAGAGGTACTCTATGATGGCATTGTCTGTGATGTGCCATTCCAGACAGCAAATTAAGTTCGAATCAAACAAAATTCTATTTTAAGTGGTTTCCAGACAGGCTCTGACAAGTGTAATCTCTCAGAACCTGGAGCCTGTTCAAGACTTAATTGGGTGCAAGACAGGGTACACTTCTGAATTATGAATTAGTCAGGGAAGCAGGTAATGATGATGAAAATAGTGAACATATTCAGTCAGTTTCAGTCCTGATCTTATTTAGTCACTATCAATGTCAGTTCATTGACTTCTGAATGACTGTAGGTACCTGACAAATGGAGGGAATACATTTCATTATTATGGCTGTTTCTGCCAAGGTGTCTACATGCATCTCTGCTGAGGTCGGCTCATGTGGCCTTGTTTAGCATACAGACTATTTCTATGCAGATATTATGCAGCACAACATGCTATGCAGATTAGAACTCCTCTGTGTATATAAATATGAAATGCTCACCTCAGATGTGCTAGAATATGAGAAAAAGCAGAAAGAAGATTCATGGTGAAGTGGCAAAGGATTTACCTGAACGTTGGCCTATTTTCTTTATATAATTGGCATCATTTCTCAACTGTCCACAAAAACAGCCATACTGACTCCCTCAGAGATAAAACACACACACGGGCGACTCTACTGCAGTACAATCTGCTGTTGCAGACAAAACACCACAGAGGAGGAGAACAAGGATATAGAGTTCGTGCTGGTTCCGCTTATTTTGAAGCCTGATATATACACTGAATGAGCGCACATTTTTGCTGCAAATCACTGTTCGAACTTAATGTTTCATTATTATGCAGCATTAAAGAGAGGAGCAGAGTGGAGCAGTGTTATCAGTAGAGAAAGGGAGGAAAAAAAAGCCAAGGGAGATAAGGAGTCAGAAGAGGACAGCGTGACTCGTGACTACAGAAGCCCAAACTGCTCTGCTCTGTATCAGCCTGTCTGAAGATTAAATAATAGAAAAGCACTCTTAGTCCCACTTAGGGTAGTTACACAAGATCAAATGAAGAGTGTGAGAGAGTTTGGTGGGAGTGAGAGAAGGGAAAATGACAAGAAATGCAGCGTGAAGGAGGAGATAGAATCTGATAATACAGAATTAAAATAGAAATACAGAGACATGGAGAGTGCAAGGGTTAGTGCAAGGGTTGTATGCTCTCAGTGGTACGGCTAAAGGAAATCAATGCCAACCTTTAAATGAATCAGCAGTAGTGGATGAGTTATCCCATTGAGGCCGATATTTATTAGAATGATACATGCTGCAGCTACAGATGACTAATGGAAGAGAGACGTGTGATTTCTGAATACACTCCTCTCTCATTTTTTTCCTCCATTGACATTTGTGTGCAGTTATATTTGAGTGGACACGAGGAAATGTCAGGTTCAGGTCAGTTTCTCAGTGAGTTTTACTAGACATTGATGAATAGTACGACTGCATCAGGCGAGACGAGGAGAAAAGCAAAACTAAGTGGGGAAGATGAGTAGAGATTTCCAACATTGCAATATAAATTTTTTGTTTAACAATTTAAAATAAGGGAACCAATATCTGACACAGCCAAATTTGGTCCCAGGCTGTTTTAACATCGCGGAATGCTTTGCTGGCTCAAATAGCAACCCCTCCTCCTGCTGTCTTCTCCTATAGGTAACATGAGCAGGGCTTTAATCTTAATCCTTCTACATGTGCCATCTTCAGTAAGGGTTTAGATGGAGATAGATGCACAGCCAAGAGGAGGAGGAGGAGGAGACTGCAGGGATCAAAATACCCCCAACAAACATCAAACAGGCCTCTGAGTCTTCCTCCACTCTGGGCGTCTGTTCCATCTCTCCACTCCTACTCCTCTGTCTCTTCTGTGTCTCCATCCCTCTTCCTTCCTCCCCCTTAGCTGTCTTATTAGGTTTTTTTGGTGCCAGAATGGTACAGTAACACTGCAGTAAGGTGTGGGCTGTGCCAGGATGCCTGGTGTTATGCAGCAGGAGCACACAGATAACGGAAATGATCAAATCTAAGCAAACCTTATTAGCTTCTAAGGTAAATGAACAAGTTACATGAACGAATGAATGCAATGGAATGAATTTGTTAGGGAGGACAGGTTTTGATGATGTGTGTCACTGAGATGAGCATTAATGTGACTACAGAGCTGTAAGAAAGCTGGATTCCCTTATTAAGAAATCGGCTGATGCTAGGCTTCTTGGTAGATCAAGAGCTAATGAACAAAGAATCGCATTAACTCGTGTTTTTAGCTGTGTGTAACGTTGATGATATAAGGATCATATTAGTGGCTGTGGAGGTTTTAGACCATTCACTGCACCTCTCAAATACTTAATACTGCTGAACATTTTCTAAATAGCCTATCATAAGATTTTGACTGATTTTCTACCTTTCAGCCAGCCATTCATTTTATGTTCTTTTGCTAGTGCACAGTGACAGTCAACTTGTAGGAACATTAAACTTGCATAAAATCAGCGATCCATCACGGCGAACAAATGGTACATTATTATTTTGTGGTAATCCAGGAGCCATTTTGTAAACTCTCCTTGGTTGTGAATTCAAGGATTCACGTCTTCTGCCAAAAATACTGCATTTATAAGCTAAGTCAGGCTAAATCACAACAGAAGACAAGCAATATGCAAACATGGACACTGTGGAAAAAGTCAATGTGGATTTGACTGTTTCTTGTATAATAAAAAGCTGCTGTTGTAGTTACTGCCTGTATAATTTGATTGCTATATCATAGTGTAACTTAAAATTCAGGTTTAGAAAATAGCTGTAATATGTAAGATATATGATTTGTAGTTAATCACCAACGTTAAAACTGACAATATGGTCCTTTAAAGTGATGATAACATCAAATGATGACTTTTCTTTCCCTTAAAATGGACAAAAATCCTGTCTATTTGATGTTAGAAACCTCTTAAGGTCTACAAAAAACATCAGAAATGCCATTCCAGATCCACAACACAGACTAAATGCCCTCTTCTCCAGAACCAGCACACCCTAAATGTGATTAAACCTAAAAAAAAAAATAGCCTCTCCAAAGGATTTGCTTCCTTCATCAGCTCCTAATCAGCTCTTTCTCTCTTTCTCTGTGTGTGTGTGTTTGTGTGTGTGTGTTTCTGAGTGTGTAATAGGGCTAATTTTGAGTTAGCTTGCCCTGATCTCCAGAGGACAAATCATGCAGCCTGCTTGTGTTTCTGCAGTTTAGCTGACCTACTCTCTGAACATTAGTCATTAGTCTGGTTGGATGCTCCACAAGAGAAAGAACGAGTGAGCAAGCGAGAGAGAGAAAGAGAGAGAGAGAGAGAGAGAGAGAGAGAGAGAGAGAGAGAGAATAAATGACATCACAGCCTTTTGCTTAAAGTGGTGGCAACAGCAGAACAGCATGACATCACTTTGGCCTACAGGGCTTATACACACACATACAAACACTTCACAACATCCACACACACATCAGCTGTAGCTTGGACACAGACACAAACACAAACTTATTTAAGTAACACTCACCCAATTACGCACTCTGTTGGAACAACGAACAAGGCAATGTTCTCCCATGTCTGTGTGTGTGTGTGTGTGTGTGTGTGTGTGTGTGTGTGTGTGTGTGTGTGTGTGTGTGCTGGAGGTTGGAAAATCCCTGGCTTCAGCAGCTTGTCTTCTCTCATTGACTTTCACATAGGAAACATGACATTATCAAGGATTACTAAAACCCTCAGAAAGCTCTGCTTTTGCTCTTAGTCATAACATGGCAAGAAGTACAAAAATGAAATTTAGGAGGAGACATTATCACACCGCTGTTGTGAATGTAACCTGTGTGGACGAGGAATGGATCAGATCCATCAAAAGACCAGATCTTTAGGTAAAGGAGTTCAGGTTCGTTGTTATACTTGACCGCTCTGGCTGCAGACGTCTGTCGCCACATCACTGAGCCTGAAAGGCAGTAAGACCTGCTGCAGTATTGAAAAGCACCTGCAGCTGCACGGGGATTTGTGAGATTTTAAAAGGTCATTGACTTCCTTAGAGGAAGTCTTAAAGCTTTTCTAACACTGTCCGTACACCTGCTGCTGCACCTGTTTTTCAGGTAATTCCAGCCAGCATGGCATAGTTGTCATCCCTGTCACTGTCAGCACTTTACTGACGAGATAAGAACACAACACATGAATAGATAAGGAGCTTGTAACAAGTCTTTGCTTCATTCTATTATTTCTGATCGTGTATTTTCATACTTTTAATTTTCTATACTTATTATTGTAACTTATGAGACATCCTGTCTTGATTTGCTGATGTGTCATTTTTAAGTCTCGTCACATGAAGACTTATCAAAGTCTCTATTCTGACATAAATGCACAAATGTTTTACTAATATTGAGTTGCAGCATCTCGACTACCTTTAAGTTTTAAAATCCTTCTCTAACTTCTACAGTGCTTTCTTTGTGATTTGTATATACAGTATTAATCAATAAAGCATAATGGCTTCTTAATAGACCTTATTACTCATTCATTAAAATATATACATAAAGTGCTCTTAATATTTCATACACGTGTTTTGCTCTACTAGACAATAATATTTTCTCTCCTTCTGCTGCTTATACAGTGCAGTACACCATGCTGACTTTTCATCATCCACCAACTGAAATTACTCTAAGGTTTAACAATGATAGCTTCAACTCGCTAACCACCACACACCTTAAGTCTTACATGAGCATTAGAAATAATTGTAAAAAGTCTATGCAGGTTAAATATTAATTAATATATCCTCATTTAGCTGGTGCAATCAGTATTACAGGCTGGGTTAAAGTCTACAGCTACAGTAGTAGTTTCTATGAGAGACACAGGTTATTGTGTGAAGGATAATCCCCTTTGTGTGGGTGGCACAAGCTGTAGTTTGTCAGTATGCAAGCAGTGATGGTATCAGCCAACAGGGCAGCATAATGTTTAGACCTTCATTCCTCAATAAAATGTCTACTAAAACATGTCAGAGTGAGATAAAAGTGCGTATGACTGTGGAATTCTATTAATTTCAATTTCCAATATGAAACTATTTGAGTTTCCGTGATTAGTTTTAGTGTTTCTAAAGTGAACCTACAGCTTAAATGATGATATCAGACTGATGTATCATGATGTCTTCATTCTTCCCACCCACATTAGCAGCCCTGAATATAGTTTCTCCACTTCCAGGAAACAAATTACACTAAGCCAGCAAGCAACAGGAGCAATAATGTCTTTTCTGCCATCCTTGCTGCCTCTCTTTCTTTCTCAGTGAGTTGATTGCAATTAGCCAACATGAGAACAAATATATTCATAACATAGTGCTCATCACATCATCCAGAACGAGAGTAATCAGGGCTGTGAGCTAAACCCTGCTGCTCATCCTCCCTCTTTGTTTATTACATCTCCTGTTGAGTCCTGGCTCACAAAGTGTTGACATTATTCCAGCCTAGATTCCAGATGCTTCCATTCAAATAAACACTGCTTTTGTCATTAAACTGAACATGAGTCTGCTAAAGTTTGTATGTTCAAGTCTAATGAACACTGTTTAGTCTGAAATGAGGTTAAGCTATTGTGCAAAATCCCCTCAACATCTGCAGGGTCAATTATGAGAGAAGATGTTAAAGTAATGCACAGCAGCTACAGCATAAAGGATAAACTTCTGCTTAACACCACGATTCTAAGAGTTGCAGCTAAAATAGCTCAGCATAGACAGACACATACACACACACACACACAGCATCAAGTTTAGTCAGTCAGCTGGTGACATGTCAAGTGCGGAGAAATAACATGCAGCAGAGGGAAGACAGGGATGAGGGAGGAAGAGTAAGGAGGAAGTTTTACCATTGCAGAACTGTAGCAGTGAGGAGGTGTCATACAGGCTGCTGTAGCTGGAAAAGCCGTCCTCCATTCTCAACCTCTGCTCCGTTCCTCTGTTATCCACCACACCTCTGCTCCTCTCTCTCTTTCTCTCTCTCTCTGGTGACTCCCTTCCGTCAGTTTATCGTTCACTTGATGGCCAAGACGCTCCTTCCATTCACTTTCCACGGGTCAGGCTCCCTGGGTGAGTCACCATGGCAACCCATTCACTCCGATTATGTCATGTGAACTCCAACCTCTCTCTTCTTTTGCCCTTCTCTGATTTCCCTTTGCACCCTTCTCTGAAAAACTCCTGAACAAGAGCAGGAACACTCCCTGCTGAAGAATGAAGGGCAGACAAACTGCAGTGGACCACTGGAGACACAGGCAGAAGTTAGGAGGCTGCTGGTGGTTTTGTTTTCCCTTTGCCTTGTCCTGTCCTCCCTTCTCCTCTCTGTTCCTCCCTCTGTTCTCTTCAGCCCTCCTCCTGTCTCCAGGAGAAGCAGCTGCGTGTTGTTAGTGATCTCCAGCAGAAAAACAGCTTTAAGAGAGCTTGAGCTGAGAGTGCAGCCAATGTGTGTGTGTGTGATGTGTGTGCATGTGTGCCAGAGTCTCTCTCTCTCTCTCTCTCTCTCTCTCTGTGTGTGTGTGTGTGTGTGCATGTGGGTGCGTGTGTGTTTAGATAATGCCTGGGACAGCCCAGCCTTTCCCTGTCACAGAATGTGGACGAGTCAGAGCAAAGGGGGCAGGGTCTGTCTGACAGATCCTCCTCCTCCTCCTCCACTTGGAGAGAGAGGAGAGAAGAGGAGAGGAGAGAGATGAAGAAAACTTGCTGCACCTACATGTAATAGTACAGAGTCACACAGGGACACGCCATAACAAACCAAACACTTGACATTACTTATTTTCTGCTGCTACCAAACACTGAGGCAGAACATTGCCAGGGGATCATTCCTGCGACTAAACATGATTATCATTTTGTCCCTCGTCTGTCTTATCTGCCCCGCTGCAGACTGCGTAGAGGCTGAGGGATCCTCAAAACAAGGACAAGAGGGGGAGAGAATGAAAGGGAGACCAGGGAATTGAGAAAAGAGAAATAAATAGGGTAGAGGGGGAGGGGAAATAGAGGGGGAATAGCAAAAGAAAAAGAAAGTGCATGAGGAGGTGGTGGGGTAGGGAGAGAGGGGGGGAAAGGGAGCAAATTAAAAAATCAACAAAGGAGGCGAAATGGGGATACCCAGTAGAAAAAAAAGGTGAAAATAGAGTGCTACTTAATTTTGACTGGGGGTTTTTGGTTACAAATACTAAGGGGGAAAACCTCTTTGCATTATTTATAATTCAGGCTTGCAGAGGGAAAATAATAAGCCAAAAGTCAGAGTCTGTGGCCTGTATTCATGTCAGACACACATGCCTTCTTTTCAGATCATTAGAGGACTTTGACGAAATTGCACACAAAGAATATTGCTTTAGAGGTGGCAAAAGGAGAGACCATGAAAGGACAGACTTGGAGATTGATATAGTTCCTGATTCAGTCTGTCTATGTGATCCCCCCTCTGCCAGACATCAAATCTTAAATTCATTCTGGTTCAAAGGTGTCGGCCTTCACAGAGAAGATGAAAGAAAAGCAATGAAAAGTAGAAGAATAAGGCCTTGATCAGTTTACGGTTCAAGGCCTCCATATTGTTGACCCCAGAGGTATCTCTCTCTCTCTCTCTCTCTCTCTCTCTCTCTCTCGGGAAAACACTGCGCTCCCCTTCAATTATTACACAACAACATCAAGCACCATCACAGATCTACCAAAGCTCCTCACAGCAACAGCCTGGAGAAAAGAAGAAAACAAGGTGCTCTTTGTGATGCAGGAAAAGACCAATGATGAATGTGCACACTATGAAAACAAAAGAAAACTACCATGACCTTTACAACACTTGGATATCTATCTCTTTCCTGGAATCTAAAACGCACTCATAAAAACACACTAGGTATTTGCGTTTCTTTAGATAATGTGAAATCAGAGCGTAGAGTGTGGAATCGCCACAGTGCCACAGCGTGCAATGTTTTGATTCAGATGCAGACAGGAATGGCAGGCGGCTCATTGCCCAACACACACTAAGAGCCATGCTATATTTTTTTTTGGTGTCCTCCCCTATGGCTGCCCTAAAGACTTCCAGTCAGATTAAGATTAGTGACTATTATAAATCTTAGTCTGGGGGCAGATTGTGAGCCTAGATTAGGGACAGAAGGGAAAGAGACTGTCTTGTGTGTGTGTGTGTGTGTGTGTGTGTGTGTGTGTGTTCATGTGAAAAGAGGCAGCTAAAACTAGGGTATAGTCCCTCCATCCCCCCATGGTCCTAAACTCCACCTAAAACTCAGCGGGTGGGAAGTGGTGGAACCGCCATTCCACCTCCTCCTCCTCCTCCTCCTCTGCTCTCTCTCACGCAGACCTCCCTATTGTTGCTCATCCATCATGGCAAACCAGGGACTGTATACTCACAACACACACACACACACACACACACACACACACACACACACATGCAAATGTAAACAGGACAGGGTTGTGTGAGTGTAAGGATATCCCACTTTTTCTCATTGCAAATATATACATAGCCCTATGCCTCAAAATAGAGCTGTGTGTTAAAGATTTACAACTAGGTCACTCAGGAAATGATCAGTAGATTATTTCATTGTTAAAAATTAAAATTAACTCTTCATCTATTTGTTATTAATGAAAATATAAAGAACACAAAAATGCCTTCATTTGTTATTTCATGAGCCTGATTATCACAATAAAGTTTGTTTTCTTTGCTTGATTCAAAACTTTTTGTATAACCAGATGAGTCAGAGAGGCCTGGTCAGCCAGCTTCATACACCTGGCAGGGGTACACTGCTTTACTCAGGCTTGGCATATTGCTGACTCTATTTTTTACACTGTTGCATCTACTTGAAGGTCAAAAACAGCAGTTTGATCTTTTTTTTTTTTTCCCCAAAGAGAGAAAAGAAACTGCTGACATTCACTTTATCCACCGATGATCAGTCAGTCTGTCAGTGCCAGATTACACACAATCAAATCCAGAGCTGGAAGAGGGAACAAGGTCAATCCTCTGTATGATCCAGCCACCATCTGCTGGGCCTGTCCTGGATATTGGGCTATTTGCGGTTTATTACATGAATTAATCCAACCTGATTCATATATACACCGAATTTAATCAAAGCCTGGGCACTTTGCCGTACAGTCTTTCTGTTTTTCATCTAAGAAGTATTATTCCAAGCCAAAATAACAATCCATGAATCTATACTTGAGTTGAAGACATTTTGCTGTCTTCAGTTCTGGACTGATAAACACTGACTGGGGTACCTGGACTGAACTTGTTTTTGATCCTGTTAGTTAAACATTACAGTGTATTAACACTGGGACAGTTGCCAGGTCAACCAAAGACACCAGGTTAAGTTTCAAGCACTTCCTCTAAAGATATAAGAGTGCACGATAAAAAGTCTTTGAAATGACAAAATATAGCAATTCTTTAGAACTCTGTCTGTCAGATCATCTGATTGTGTCTGGAAACTCCTTTTCCAATGATTGAATTGGGGGGTCTGTATCCAACAAAATTTGTAAAGTGACAAAACAGACAGTCTGACAGGCACACTTGTCAGGTGTGTTGAGGTGTGAAAGAAGGCTGGGTTTTACTTTCTCTCTCAACCTCTCTTTTTCTTTCTTCTTTCTTCATGTAACCATTTCTGCACTTACAACCCTATGCTATGCCATGAAAAAGCTTTTGAGGAGAGCATCATGTCCCTATGATAGCAGCTTTAGCACCCCATCTTTGAGCGTGGGCATAATGAACAGGTATAAACAGGGTTGCATTCTGATGTGTGTGTGTGGTATGCGGTATGCCTGAGTTCTTTTGAAGCACACTGAGGTGTCTTTAAAGACATTCTTCCCTAAGTCAAACATGGAGTGTTTTTTTTCCCTGAAATCAGTGATTTAGGATGTGTAAATTAAATGTATAAACTCGAAACACAAATGGAGCAACAAAGGTAATCTAAAATGAGCTTTTCTCTGCCAAAAGGAAAAGAATGAGCCCGCCAAAAGTGCAGGAATATATTTAAAATGAAACTGGTTCTAGTTTTTTGGCTTTTTAGTAACATTCTAAAGTTCATAATTGTAAAACTCTGGTCACTGTGCTTACACTCTGAGTCTGAGTCTTACTTATAACTGAACAGATGCAGTACAATCCCTACATTTTCAACATTTATCAATTATATAATCCTAAAACATGTCATGATTTTTTGTTATCTACAGTAAATATATGTATTTCTTCACACTGCTGTGGGCAAATTTCTCAATTAGGAGCGTTAAAGTTTCATGTATTCATATTTCATCTTACCTTAGGCTTTGGTCGATACAACCAAGATCAATTCTCAAGGTGTGACAGTATGACATCTCATAACAGCAGCTGTGCTATTGATGCATCTAGACGGTGAAGAGAGAGCAGTGGATGTAATACTGTCCATGATGGACAGGTTCAGCCTATTTTAATAACTCTGGACAGCAGAGGCGACACAGAGATGGAGAGAGGTGGACTGAATGTAAGAGGTGCGAGTAAATCGGCTGAGTAACTGTTGAAAATAGATTATTTCCCACCTGCTGGTGAAAGTAAGCTGTTATTTCTAGTATGTGGTTATCAGAATAGACGTCAAATCTAAATTTAAACACATTTTATGATAATGAATTATGAACCCTGGCTCCTCATGTAGGACATTATGACTGTAACTAAAAGATTCCAAAGTACAGGGAGAGAACAGGAAGACAGTTGAAATTTGTGAGGCAGCTATTCATATTTGTCAATGATTATGATCCATTTTGAGACAAAACATGCTTGTGTTTGTCTGTCTACATATCTCAAACTAATGTCTGTTTTTAATGCTAATTTTAGCAATATTAACCTCAGCTCCAAATATATTTATGAGTGTCCTGTATATGTCACAGTTCTGCACGTCTGGTCAGCCACTCACCTGCCATTTCTGCCTTCCTGGTCCTCAGCTACTCACCTGCCATTTCTGCCTGCCTGGTCTTCAGCTCCTCACCTCCGTTCATCAGCCTGATTCATTTCAGGTTTGGACGCTGTCACCAATTAGCACCAATCAGGCATGGATTTAAGCCCCAGTCTCACACTCACCCTTTGCCAGATTGTTCTTTGCCATCCTCGATGCAAGACTCTCCAGCGTTCTTTTGTGAACTGACATTCTGTTACCGACTTGGCCTGTCTTGGACTATTCTGCTCGTCGTTTCCCTGGAAACCACCTCTGCCTTCTGTCCCCGACTCCGATTCTGGTCCCTGCAACTGGGTTCCCTGTCTGTCAGTCTCTGTGTTGGCGCTTTGTCCTGCCTGTTGTTCTGCCTGCTTCTGTGTTGAACTGAGAACTCTATTAAAGAACTTAACTTGTCAAAGTGTACTGTGTGCTGCATTTGGGTCCAAACCCCACTCGTCACAGTATATGTGTGCATAAAGGAGTTAACTCTCTGAAAACAATAGAAAACCATGAACAACAGCGATTGTTGAAGGAATACTCGACATATGAAGTGTGTGGAGGAAATGTGACCTACTTTTCACAGAGGAGAATCTGGAATTAAATATTTAGAATGAAAGTATTTAGATCAAAGCTCTCTGTCAGACAGGCAGGAGGAGATGGGAGGGAGCGTCACATTATACAACATATAGGCACTCACACGGCAACATATGTATGAGCTGGATTCAGACCCACAGCATTACAACATGTTATATGACCTGCATCTTGCCCAGTAAACCATCATGATACATCACTGTTACCACAAGGATACTATAAGAAGCTCAGCAACATATCAGTGTAGATATCATGTAACTCTGTTTTTTGTAAATTGAGTGCAGAGAGAAACAAGGCTGCACAATGAAAGAAAATGGCAGCTACACACTGCAGTACCCTCACACTAGCAGCAGCAATGCCAAGTAATGATGCTATGATTCAGGAAAACTGGGTCACCACTTGTGTTTTACCACAGTCTTTTGGTCATGGTCTCTAATAGCATTATGTATGTAGGACCTAGATTTACTAATTTTAGGAATTTTATAGAAGGGTGAAGGATTATGCCTGTATTTTTCAAGCCTCTACTGATTACTGTAAGAATAACGCTAATTTTTTTGATAATGCACTTTGATGAATTTATGGGAAAATTCATGTCTTACCCTTTCATTAAGTAATTTTCTATAAATATGGGTGAAAGTGGGTCAGATCACTGCTGGATCAGCACTGAAATTAAATAAAACTGTAAAAATGAGTCCTGCTGCGATGCTGAGGCTGCAGCACTGCAGCTACAGCTACAGTTATTAGAAGAGGGAACAAGAGAGTGTATGTGGGATTTAAGACAATGATGGTGCCAAAAAAAAAAAAAAAAAANAAAAAAAAAAAAAAAAAAAGCAAATGTTTGGTCCTATCCCTTGCTAAGTCTCTAAGGGGGGGGTGCTACCTGCTTTTGGACTATAAATAGCTCATAATCCTTAGGCTGTAGAGCAACATTACATGTCCTGCTGTTTTAGAAAGTTGAACCCTGTCACTCAAACACTCCAGTTAATATATGCATTGCCTTATAGATATAGATAGACTTGTATTGAATTGCAGTGTACGGTTTCTCCATGAGTAATGAATGCGAGACAGCTTCACACTGATCTGGACTCTGATGTAAATTCAACTTAATACCAACTGACTTTATGTTCGTTTTAAAATACTACTGAAGTGTGTCATATTTTTAGGTCATGGGTTTCCTCATCAGATCTCCAATTTTCTTTTTCCTAAAGGGTTTTTGATTTGTGCAAAAGATAAGTTAATGTAAGTCTTAAGTGAGTTTCACATCTTATGATACTAAATTACACTCTTTAATATCTCAAATATAAATTCTGAAGTGTTACTTATAGCATCAACTTGCCTAATGTTAACACTCAACATCATGTGACTGTTACTTTCTGTCACTGGCAGCTATGGTCATATTTAACCCCAGTCCTGAGGCAAAGTATTAATATTGGTTTCACTGTAAAAATGTACTGGATACTGTGGCTATGTTCATATTAAGTACAGACAAGTTGACACTAACAGACATTTATCATGATGAACCTTTTGAACAGCACAGTGTAACTAATAAACATTAATGATGTCCTTGTTCTATTTAGGTTTCCCAGTGAGCCTGCATATGGAATCCAGCCATCACTAATGTTATAGTGCCATCTGTGCCTGTCCTGCTATGACATTTCAAAATGCCTGGGTGTCCTAAGTCTATTTAAAGCAACTTTCACCATTTTTGGACACTTAGAAACACCAAAATATGCTGATTGACATGCATTCCTGACAAAAATTATTACAGCTTCTGTGCTAGCAAACAACAGCTTTCTTACATTTTCAGCAGACACAGAGCAACACTAACAGCCTAGTGGATTCATGTTTCACTCCACTATTGACTCTCTTGTGAGCTCTGTTTCGGTGTTCACTAACTCCTGAGACTTCTGCTGCTAGAAACACAGCTGATGAAACCTGTTAAAACTCTACTACATAGTAAATATGTGACTATAAGACCAAAAGAAAGACTTAGAAGGTAATGACAGCTGCAGAATTGGTGATAATTCTCTGTGGATTCTTCACTAAAAGTAAAACTTTCACACACTCCCACAAAATACTCACTAAAATCAGCTTTAAATTAACATTATCTCAAATAAATCACACCTAAGTTGATTTTAAATTCCTTAAAAAGGTAAATCCTTGGTCCAAATGTAAACACAAGACTGGACTTTTTTATATATGAGACAGTTTCACACAGGTCTTTATCCTCTTTTACATGTTCAACTTTTCAGCGAGCACACAGCAAACATCTGACACCCTCTGCTTTGCTGAGATTGCACAGTACGTCTCTCGCTGAGACACGGGCCAGAGCAGAGGATTAGATTCACAGTGGGCACACATGCAAACATTATGAGAGGACTGACATGGACAGATAGGCAGGCAGGCAGGCAAGAGGAAAAGCAGATCGACAGACACACAGAGAGAGAGAAATAATGAGAGAGAGAGAGAGAGATAATGTTACATTAAAGAGGAGCCACTGTATTATTCTATACAAAAATATAACATTCATGACACCATATTAAATCATACTGTAGGTATAAATTGAGTCCTTGGTGGTTCTGAGGTAACTTTTGATATCTCCTTCCTCCCTCCTTCCTTCCTGACCTCCTCTCATTAATGCTAATGATGCAGTAGTAGTGAATAAGGTTATAAACCAAGACAATCTACATCTACATCTATTTTATATGTTAATGAGCCATACGGTGGTCAGAGAAGTAGAATGAAATACATGTAATTCAGTGAACTGCAGTTCATAGACACATACTGATGATACTACAGCTGTAGGGTCATTTAATAGCAGAAAACAGCAAATTACAAGTCAATCTGAAACATTTTAATATGTCAACCTGCTACTCCTGTGAAAACAATTCATTAATCTAAATCCAAGTCATCACTGCCATAACATTTCAGTGGTGGTGTGGTTTGTAAGTGTATTGACACACACTCACACACACACACACACACACACACACACACACACAATGTGCAAGGCTGTGTGTTCTCTCAAGCGACGACAACATTAATCACATCTGACTTGGCCGCTGAAACATCCATGTACACCCTTCCCCCATTTCCTGAACAGCCAAGAATCTCTCTCTCTCTCTCTCTCTCTCTCTCTCTCTCTCTCTCTCTCTCTGTGTATATGCCTGCACCCAAAGATGCACACATAAGCCAGATCTGACCGAGGGTGAAAATGCACACCATTTTATCACACACAAGTGTTATCTTTCTTTTTCATGCATCACTTTCCACAGTCTCATACTGTACATCCTATTGTATATATATGTTATATATCTATTTTCTTATCTCTTAAGTTTCAGGTTCCTTTTTTTTTTTTTTTTTTNTTTTTTTTTTTTTTTTTGCTTGGTTTGTTTCTCTTCCCTGCACCAAATGACTTCTCCTTCTCTCCTGTCATCTCCTCCAAAGTCCCACACCCTGTCCTTCAATCGATGCAGCCAAAAATAAACTTTGCTGAGGAAATCAGG
Source organism: Lucifuga dentata (assembly GCA_014773175.1). Classification (NCBI taxonomy): domain Eukaryota; kingdom Metazoa; phylum Chordata; class Actinopteri; order Ophidiiformes; family Bythitidae; genus Lucifuga; species Lucifuga dentata. The sequence goes on along the minus strand of VXCM01001449.1, from coordinate 67,412 downwards.
CACATGATCAACCATGGCCGACTGCAGACTTTATTCTAATGCATACTGTGCAGTTGTCACACTCCTCCCTATATGTCTAACACAGCAACATAGGTGACTGTACTTAAAGCTGCATCAAATGACACATTTTTAGTCAGGCTGCTATTTCACAGAGAGATAAGAGGAAGAGTTTTTACATCAGCAAATCTGCATCATATCCTCGTATTCAGGGCACAGATGGAGAGCTGACGTCAGCAGAAGATGAAGCATCTTCATCTCTCATCTGCAACGCTGACTACAGTAGCATGCACACACACACACACACACACACACACACACACACACACACACACACACACACACACACATACACACACACATACACGTTAAAAACACATGCACGCACACACACACGGCCAGACATTGGCCAGATAGGCAGCGGTGACTGGATGATGATGCATTTTATTACACAGACATGTGTCAGCAACCATTTTTGACTCCATACATCTCAGTTACATGATACACAGCTTACATGGGCGTTTCATTTGCCTTTTTCTCTATTCTTTCATTTTCTCCCTTCTTTTAAATATATCTTCCTTGCTTTCATAAACTATTTCTTTTGTCATTTATCTCATCTCTCATTTCAGTCTCCTTTTGCATCCTCAGTCTGCACCTTCTCTATTCATCCTTTTTACATTTCACTGCCCACTTTTCATCATGCTGTACTTTTCCTTCACTTATTGAGCATTAACATCATTCGTAAACTATGTCAATGCTGCCACCTGCAGGACAACTTTTGAAATGCTGCACGCTATGTGTAAAAGTCACTAGGAACTGCCTGTGTGTTACAGTGAAGGGAATCCACACTGAAACGGAAAGATTATAATCAGTCCATGACTATCAGCCCGACCATTTCCTGCCATTAATCTGTTACAGTTTTTTCCACAGAACCTTAAATGCCACACACAACAATCCTCCAAACTTACACATGTAAATCAGACAAGCATTTTAAACATTATTATGCAGTTTGATTGTAATTTAGAATCCTATACAGGCAAAAAAGGAAAAAAATGTGTTTGCATTGCTTCTGACACAATTCATGCATGCAAAAGATGCCTCAAAATATATATAGCTCATAAATCCTAAATACCTTTTGCAGATCCATCATTGCATCGCCATTGTTGCACAAATTTCTGTTCAATGGACAAGCATTGTTGAACCTGCAGAACTTTATATTAAATTTTAGTCAAGATCTCAAGGTATACAAAGATGCCAAATAAGCCACACATTGATTTGAATATTCTAACATGCTAAATCTAAGTGTAATATGACCTTGCTTGAAGTTCTGTAAAAGCATATACAGAATATAGACTTGATGTGACATTATCAAACAATGTGGAAAAAATTACCTTCCTTTGAAACTACTTAAGGGAAATTTAAGTGTAACATTAGGAACATTTGGGGTTGACATGGTACAAATTACAGTTGCTACCATTTTATTTTATTAGGTCATCTTCATTAGCTGCCATATCTCTGTATAAGAATAGGATTCACATTAATTTTGCTTTCCATATCTGATGTCATTTCCTGGCAAATGTATGATACAACCTCAAAAATGGTAGTTGTTGCAGAGGCTAAAGTTTATGCAACACTGTAAGGCGGCTTTCCTCCTTCTGAGTTATCCTTTTTCAAAACCAGATAATAGACTCATGCATGGATTGAGCCTCATAGGGAAGGAAGAGAGATCAGAGAGGAGACAAACAGGAAAAGGAAAAGATAAAAGGACAGGGAGGGATGATAGAGATGCGATAAAGGGAAGGGTGAGTGGATGAAATGTGAGCGAGTGAGAGAGAGAGAAAGACGATGGGAAGGTTTCTTTTTATAACTGATTGTTTCTGTTTGCTGGGCAGTAGAGCTTCAGTTCATCTCCCAGCTTGTGGGAAATGACCATTTAATCAACTGATACTTAAAGATGCATGCACACACACACATACACACACATGCACAAGCAGAAACATGCACAAACACAAACATACCAGATCTTATGACATTTGTCCCCATCCTTTTGGGACAAGTCTTGCATACACAAATCTTTCTCTGCAAGAAATCATCTGCGGCTTGTTATGCAGCATGTTTACCTTTTGACCTTCATCAATCCTCATCCTCATACTCTACATGACACTTGCTCACTCCTTTCTCTCCCTTTATCTGTCATTTAAACTCCTAATGCATTATTTTGGTGGAAACAAGAGGGAAATCACTCCATTTCCATATAAGGATCCACACTGATCCAGCTCCGGTTTGCAGCTGAATGCTTGCTGGGTGAGCTGTCCCAGTGGAAGGCAAAGATCATAACAGGATGGATCAAGAAAGGCCCTCACCCAAACATACACAAGAACACGATGACAGAAAGAATATACACATATGGAAACACAGAAATCATATACACAAGTTTAGGAGATGGATTAATGAGATGTAAACGACGTCATATTCCTCATATGTTGCACATATTCTTGCATATACACAGAAGCATGCAGATTCTCTCTCTCTCTCTCTCTCTCTCTCTCTCTCTCTCTCTCTCTCTCACCGATAGGTAGTCCCTCACAGTCAGACATGGTCAGGGAGAAAAGAGGATCAGGACAGTTTCCTCTCTTGCCAGTTCTGTTCCTGCAGCCTTCTGGTTAGCTGATTTCCGTCCCTCCTCTGTCTCTTCTCTCTCTGGTTAACCTCCCTGCTTTGGACTTATCTCTCTGTTTAGCTGTCTTACTTTACTTTCTATCTCCTTCCCTCTCCCTCTCTCAGCTCTATCTGATCAGTGGCCAACAGACCTGTCAGTCACACGTCCCACACTGTGCTATTGGACACTAAATTTGTAACTAATAGTCCTCCCATGGGATACTATTTCCCATAGATATGGCAGGCCATTTTAGATTTGATTTCATGGACTTTCTCACACATCTACGACATACATCAGATCACTAAACAAAAAAGGAAACTGATTCTTTTATTAATTTAAACAGCAGAACAACAAAACTACAAGGCTCAGCCAGCTCACCCAAAATAATTAAACATTTTCAGAAGCACATTTGTCTTTCTCTGCATATCCCTTGAGCCTGTAACAGAAAACACTCCAAGTTCCAGTAAATTCATTAGCTGTTGAGAATCAGGTTGGCCAAAACCAGAGCAGAGCAATGGTGTTTATGACTAGGCTAGCTTTTGTTTCCTGTGGAGGGCGCTAGTGTCTTATTCAATCATTGCTGCTCAACAGGAGGGCAAATTTTTTCTTCCCCTTCAGTTTCTCAAGCGGCCTGGATGCCAAGAAATTTCCAGGATCACACGATTCTGTGCTGGAGACTATAATTTTAACAGCTAAACTTAATCTCTTGTCCTACAGACAGACGGAACACAATTGAGTGAAACTGAAGAAAAGATCACAGCAGACTTTTGTTTCTCCTTTCATAATGGAGACAAAGAAAGTTGCCCGTCAGGCACTTCACAATGCTGTGCAGATTACTGCCCCACTCGAGCATATAAATGTTCCTCACAGGCTACTTGTGTTTGAGCTTTCACTAAGCTCACAGTCGACCTTTCCATAAACTCATTCCTGAATTACTTTTCAGCTCTCTCTCAGCTGACTTTTTGTCACTTGACTGGAGGATTATCATGAGGGAAAGGTCTGGCATGTGACTAAGTGGGGTCAGATGGTGTCGCCCAGCCACAGTGTCAGGGAGGCTGGGACTTAGTGCCAGGGTTATCTTTGGATTTGGATGTTGAGACGAGGTGCAGCTTTCCATTTGCAAGACGTGGACAAGATGGAGGATTTCCTGCTCTGCTCTCTGTCCTCCAGACCTGTCATTCACCCCCNCCACCCACCCTAGCCCAACACCCAGACCAGCTTTGATGTTTGATCTCCAGCCCTTGTTTGCAGAAGAGCTTGAGGGACCTTTTGCAAACGTAACTTAAACCTTCACTCCATAAAGATTCTGGACCCCTCTTGCATTGGCAAATAGAATGTGGAGCATCCACTGCTGTGACTGGTTTTACACACTAATGATCACAAGCAGTTACTTCAGCTGAGGTAATATACTCCGCAGCATTCAAGCTGGTGCTGCAATTATGCTTAATTACATTGTAAAGAGGTTTAATAAGAGTTTTCCGGCACCATCTTGCATTGGCTGGTAACATTCATACTCCAAGCTATTCTGGTTATTGTTAGCTTTCTGCAGGACCTGATTTCCCAAACAAAAGACCCAGCTTACACAACTAGAATTCTGCTGGATAAACCTGATTTTTTGGGCATACCTAAACAGGTTTCTGAGTGCATGTACAAAACAAAAACCAGGGCAAAGAAAGTGTTATGGCATCAGTTTGGCAGGATTTAAATAAAGATCACTACACAGCTAAATCAAGAGCGGTGAAAAGACAAAGCCTGCCTCCACTTACATCCACTAGATTCTCATATAAACACACCATTCTGACCTAAGATCATACAAAATTAGTTGCATCCTCTGTGAAATTTTATATATAAAACCTCTTTGTTGTAAACCACAGGCTTAACACAACCCACAAAAATATTTAACCCTATTTTTAGAAGTACTGCAGGCAACAGCCAAACATTAGCATAATTAATATGACTGCATAGGTTTTTACCCTGCTGTTCTGGCTGTATGTTAATGACTCTGCAGCAGCCGTTGTGTATGCAGGTACTAATGAACTCTTAATAGTGTTAAATCTAACAGCCCCAGAATGATTTCACTAACTGTTTTATGGCTGTGTGGGCAGAACCCTAATTGGGGACTTGTGGCAAAGAGCTGCAGTTCACAGGTTTAACAACCTGCACAAGGAAGATGAAGCCTCAAAGACAGAGCAAGTGAGATCACAAAACAATCCCAACTAGCTGTCAACAACAGAAGTACTCAAATGCTTTACCTGAGTAAAAGTGCTTGCCAGAATGGAAATTACTCCAGTACAATTAAATGCCCCACATTCAAAATTCTACTATACTAAAGCTATTAGTAGTAAAACACTCAAGTATCCAAAGTAAAAGTATCCATTGTGGTCCATGTCATATCCTATAGTATGTATCAGTACATGAAAATCCCCACAAGTGGAGGTTCAGGCTCTTCTAGAGAATCTGGAATGAAATAATTTTTAAAAATCTGAAAATTTGGTTTTTCATCCAGAAGTGGGGTGATTTGAATTTTGGGATCCATTCAGTTTATCTGAGGGATTACATGCTTCTCTCTTCAGTAAATTCTCCAAATTCTTGTCCTATCGAAAACTGTTGAGATAATGTCTAAAATGGATTGTGCATAAAGAGGAGGCAGACTGAGATAAAAGATTCAACAACAGAAATATTTAGGAGGTGTTTATCTCGTGTGATTTAAAGTCTGAATCTGCAAAGTAACTAGTCAGTGCAGCTGTCAAAAGCCTTAAATGGATTAAAAAGTACAATGTTTCCCTGAAAAGTAGCAAAAATGGAAACACGTGAAGAAATCACAAATATCTCAAAACTGTACTTTAGTATACAGCCCATAAGTAAACCTCTGGCTGTTAAAAACAGAATAAAAGCTAGAGCCTAGTGAGAAGTTAAAGATTAACAAGATTTATATTTGGAGAATCTGTTAATTGCCAGTTGTAATTGTTGAGAGCCAAATTATTATTATTATTTTACATTTTAGGTTCAACCTCAAGAAGCAAAGTTAAAAAAAAAAAAGGTTTAAAATAAATTTGAGATTTTTTGAAAAAAAAAAAACACTAGACAATTGTTAAACACATATTTTGGCTGTAAGTCTATACTGTACCAAGTGGGTGCAGTATCTATAACTACACCATCTCTCTCTCTCTCTCTCTCTCTCTCTCTCTCTCTCTCTCTCTCTCTCTCCTGGCTGGGGGCAATAGTTCCCCCACTGAGAAGTGGCCAAGGTGTGATGGAGAGGATTCCAGAGTACGCAACAAAAGGCAAGCACTTTGAGTTGAACTGAAGTGGTAGCTGACAACACACACACACACATACACGCACACACACATGCACAGATCACTGGCAGTCCTGCCCTCAGGTCTCAGTCAGTTGAAAGATGGGGGAAACTCCAGATGCTTCACACAAGTTGTGCGATGTGGAGTGAAGAAGGGATCAGTGAAAGAGGAGGAGGAGGAGGAGGAGGAGGACAGATGGAAGGTTGGAGTCATGTATGGAATGGAACAATTTAACAGCAGCGGCAGAGGCCTAAATTAATAGTAAAGCTATAGAGGTTTTGGCCTGAAGGAGCAATTGGAAGGTGGTGGTGGTGGGGTGGCGGAAAAGAGGATGACGGGTGGGGTGAAAGGAGGCTCCACAGTCTCCATATGATGTATGGAGCAGTGAGGAAGAGAGGTGGGGGGGAGAGAAGAGGGGGAGCTTCAAAAGAAAAATGAGCCAGACTGCTGCTGTGATGTAGTGGGAGGGAATGCGAGGCAGCAGAACATGTGGAGATCTCATAACCAAAAAAGGGTTTTGAAATCCCACCACGTTGAGGCTAAAGGTATATTTTACCCAAATACAGACACGCAGCACAGCGAGCTCTTTGTGGAATGCCTGCAGGCAGTTTAAAAAACTGAAGAGTAAATAAACCATTTCTCAGGATTCTGTGAAGTACGCCGTCACTGCACCTACAGTAACTCACTGTAATGGGAAATTTATTTTGTTTCACTTTATTTCTTGACCTCAATACTTCATTTGGAATCCAGGCAGATGTCACTGGATACTGTGACAGAGCTTTTACACCTTTGAAGATGCTTCTGTGGCTTTAGTGGTAGACATAAACCTTTTGACTGAGGTTAACTTCAGGGCTTTTAAAACATGATCCAGCCACACCCCCAAAGCAGACAAGGAGAAATGAAAACCTCTCTTTTGCACTCTTTCTCTCACACATACACACACTTGGTCTCTCCTTCAGGGCCTGGTAAAGTCATTAAGGCTTTCCAAAGGATTGCATTGGCTCCAGGCAGACAGACAAATAGTTATTTAGATCATCAGATGTACAGACATCGACCTGCAAACTAAGAAGCTCTGTGTTCGGGACAGCGGCTAAATGTCTGGCTGCTCTTCAGAGGCTCTCAGGTGTGACCGGCTGGTCTCCTGTGTACAGCAGCCAAAGCAGCAGACAGGCACAGAGGTGTTCTGTGAGCCTGGAGTTGAGTGAATATCTGTTCTATCTCCCTGTCACAGACTCCATACACTCCTGCGAGCAACTCAAACACAAGCCAGATCTTCTTTCCTGCAGAACTATGCAGACTTTCATTGGGTTAATGCACATTGGTAGTCTCAGCCAAGGTCAAACGGTTTGCCAAAAACCAGCCCAACACATAATTTCTCCCAGCAGCTGTGGTTTCAAACATTCGATGACTAACTCCACGTTTGCATCAAAGACTTGGATCAGACCATAATGTATTACACCAAGATTTTAAGAGAAAATGATGGAGATTTTAGTTCCAGCCCAGTTTAGTCATACACATCTTACTCACTGAACTAACAATGTTATACTGGTGGTTCCCTATGAAGTCTGAGCCCCACAGAAGAGGCAACACAATGTGCATCCCTGCATACACACTGACACACACATATACGCTGTTATGCACGACTCGTCTCTAAAACTGCTGAAGGCTTGTTTTCATGAATACATATTATTTCCAGATGGAGGTCATGAATAAAACTGACGGAAACAAGATGGGTGAAACTGGAAACTAAAAAAACAGAAATGGAGGGGCATAGAGCAGAGTTAAAAAAAACAATCTTTCCCCTCCCCCCCTCTCATTCCCTGGACTTTTTAAAAAAGACCAACTTGTCAGTTACATATTCTCAAGACAGAGAAGCGGTGTACCAGATGACAATAAGGACAGCTATGACACATACCATTTTAGATTTTTTACCACGATACAAAGATGAAAACATCCCCAAACAAGAAATGGCTTTCATAGAAAAATAAACCAGTCTCAAGGACCTTAACCTTCAAAACTCCAGACATATTTCCAGCTAAATAAACAAAGGCAGGGGGAGAAAGAGAATACTTTCAGACTCAACAGAGAATACAAAATCTGTGCTGTGAAGAACAGAAACGACCACAGCAGACCGTGCTGATTCACCAACTCCAAGCTCTCCAACAAATCCAGATATGCATTGTTGTGCAATGAAATCAACTACAGTCAGCTCAATAAGCTAATGAATCTACCAGCATTGGGCCTTCGTGACACAGAATAATGAGATTCAAAACATTTGTTCATAAAAAACATGTGCAAGCTTCGTAAAAGCCAGAACATCCATTAGTTGTGTCAGACGCAGTGCCAAGACAAACCAGGCAGGCGCCAGAAATTCTCTTCTCCGGGCCGACATGGAGGAGGAAGAACCACGGCTGTAAGGTTCAATAAATTAAAATTAATCACTGGAAGACACTGGGGGGGAAAGTATAGATACACTGTACTGTATTATCAGTGTGAAGGGAGAAAAAAGCTACAATATTACTTTAAATGTACACCCATTTCCATCTGTCATAATTTATGTTTTAAGTACTAGCTTATGCTATAAGTAGGTCACCTATTTATCAGCTACTTTTCCAAATTCTTGAGCCATTTGGATCGTCTTTGTTCAGGTTTTGTGTCTTTCAGTTCCTTTGGTTTTTTGATGGTTTTATGTCTTTTCACAGATAAAACACAGACATGGGGGGAGGAGGGGGGGGGGNGGGGGGGGGGTGTTACTTCCCCACCATGCATCCAGTCAGTTTCACCAGTCCCGCTCTGTTGGTCCAGAGAACTGGTTTGCACTTATCTTATCAGACTCAGACTTCTTATCTCCATAATCAGACTCTAATCAGCCAGCTTTGTCCAGACAACAAGGGGCCAACATGAGGCAAAGAGGACCGCGAGGCCTCTGCAGTGTCCTAGCTATAAAAGTGTAATTTGTAGAAAGGACGTGCCCCTTCATGTTCGTGGTCGTGGTATGGCTGAAGCCTGAAGGAGTTCCAGCATTCAGATATCTGGACTACATCTACTTATGGGATTCTTGTTTAGCTGCCACATAGTTTAGAAAATGAGTTTCCGTTTTCTGTTTTGTTCCTCCACTGGGATTTTGGCCAATTTAAAGAAACATCTGAAGATTTTATGAAAGACTTTTTAAAATTTGGCCTTTATTTGCGCATCAGAAAATGTGGAAAAAGAAGGGGTGACACAGGACAACGATTTTTGGCTTGTTTAAAAGCTATTGTCTTTATAGTTGACTAATTTTGATGCTACAAGTCCTAACCTTACAAATCCTCCAGTCTGCCACCCTGGAGGCCTCGACTCAATCCTGCCCTTATTTCAGCCTCAGGTTCCTCCCGGGCAGCACAGATGGCAACCCCATTCGTGTGCAAACCACAGATTTAGCTCCAATTGTTCTGATGACTGCCTTTGTCTTACAGTCATGCCCCCTCTCTCACCATGTGAAAGGGCCAGTAAGTAAGCTCATTAACATGTATTAATTAAGGCCCATAATGAGCTCAGCATGATGCCGCGTTTCAATGCATTCCTCTGGTATTGTGCAAACTCTGTGGAGCACCCGAGATTTGCAGCCTCACCCATTCAGATCGAAGATGTGGGGGCACGCGAGCACACAGACTTAAAACACACACACACAAAACCAAGTCCCCCCAAACCCCCGCAGATACCACACACACACAGATGTTTGATGGGCTTGTCCCATTCAAAGATTAACCTCATATAAAGGTGCTAATGAGAAATAAACATGATGTTAGTTAAATTTACACTTAATGCTAAAAGTGAAAATGAGCAAGACAGCAAAAAGTAGAAACAATACATTTTATACAATTACAAATTGTGAAACTGTATACTGACAACAAATGAAGTATAAAAAAAAAAATCGCTGAAGTGAATCATTTTTCATTGAAAATAAAAGTTTCACCCACAAGGTGTACATAAACTGTAATGCACAATCATGTAAGAACAAGTACATTTCAACTGGTCATATAAATATTTATGAACTAAACCCTATCAGCCAAGTTTACAATAATATGTGGAAACAAACTGGCATGGAATGGTTTCAATCATCTTTGCTCATTGTTGATGTGTAAATGCTTTCATGGCTGCATCTAAGCCAGAGATCCATGTAAAAACCGCCGCAACCTCAGCGCATTAACATCAAAGTGTGTTTGTATAAGAGCTCGCTTTCTTTTCTCGTCCTCAGGCTTCAAACACCGAGCTGCGGTGGCTGTTCTTATTACTTCTTTGGCTTAAAAATCTACTGCAGGGTCCCGGCCTCACAACAAAAGCCAACACACATGGCAAATAAAGACAAGGTAGAAAAAAAATGCAGAGGGGTCGAGGCTCTCCCTCCCTAATTGTACCTGAAGGGAAATCCCTTTAAATAGTAGTTGGCAGATGCAGCGAGCTGGCAGGCAGATCAAACAGTCGCTGAGCAGAGGCCCTATAAATACATCACATTCACTTGCCTCACTTCAAACGCCTCGTCCTCAGCGTCGACGCTCCTCCTGCAAAATCCACACAGTGTGACCATGTTCATTATGTTCATAAGGGCACAATTCTCATCTTAAGCGCAACAAGTTCCTTTGCTTCATATCACCGGTTGTTTTTTTCCTCTCTCATCCTGCTCCAGCTGGACTGCAACAGGATCGGCTTGTTTATNACCGGTTGTTTTTTTCCTCTCTCATCCTGCTCCAGCTGGACTGCAACAGGATCGGCTTGTTTATTCCTCACATCACACCGGAGGAGTTTCAGCAGCTTTGGTTTTCCTCACGTACACCTCTGATGTCCCATCAGGCACCATGTGGCTGAAGCTGCTTCTGAAAGAGGCCAGGAGGTGACCTGCAAACCAGATGAAAGAGCCACGTAAACACTAACACCAGTAAATAACCGCCTACTTTTCAATGTTCAAAACCTAATCCAAACATTAAATAAGTACTGGTTGAAGTACTGGCATTCACTGGTTCCTATTCATTTTATCTGGATATGAAACTCAACATGCAGAGACTTGAAACCTGCCTGAGATGTTATCAGGGCATTTTGAAAACTCTATTGTTGGTGTGTTTGACACCAGAGATTTCAGAGTCTGTTGCCAAAAAGCAATGATTTTTTACTGTGTGTGTTCCAGGTCTGATTTTCCAACAGCATAGCCTATATGAATGTGACACTGTTCGGTAGAAACCTCTCAAATCAAGACGACTCTTCAAAATCATCCCTTCTTGCAAATGTATTAACATACAACAATCAATATGTTTACATGCACACTATATGCAGATTCCTGTCTGTACTGCGATGAAGGCAAAAATGTGGCATAAAATGTAAGCATGGATGGAATAAACGGGATGCCGTTGTTCGCTACATGACTCGCTTAATTAGCTTTCAAGAGGAAGTATGCCAGTTGAGGAGATCCATGTGCAGATTGCAAGCCAGTGGATCATTTACAAGTTTGAATAAATTGATTTACTATTGCATAATCTTGGTCTATTACTTAGAGTACACCAACATCAGTTTATGCCAATTCCAATCTGATTATGGGATTTACGTGACATTTCAAATAAATCAACTTATTGCCTTAATGAGAGTAAAATCAAAGTTTTAACATACATGTAAACATACTGAGTAACATTACTGACATAAAATAAAGGCAATGAAATGTTATCATTGATGGGTTATCTATCACAAGCAGATTTCAGATCTCTATCTTGGGGATGATTTTGGTAAGCAGTAATATAACAAAGCACATAAGTTGTAGTTAATGGGCTTGAACAAGGAAAACCGCAGGGAAGTTTCACAGTAAGGTACATTTGGTTTGATCTGTTCTGTACCTATAAAGTCATGAATTATGAGATGAAAGAACATTTGAAAGCACAGACTTTCCTCCTGTAACATAAAGCTACATGTGTAATTTGAGAACAGCTAGTGGAGCATCAGATAAGAGAAGGGAGGATTTAACTGAAAACAAGTAAGGAGGATTTTGCTGGCTACAGCGCATAGCCTCATTGTGTTTACCAACCCGTCCATGTCTTGTGTCCGGTGAGGCTGAAGCCAGTGCACTGGGAATGGGAGTTACAGATGGACGCTGCCTCTCGGGCGCTGTGGACCGACAGCACGCAACCCTGCTGGCTGTACGACGGCCAGCAGCGGTACTCCACATTCCCCAAGGTCCCCATGCCTCGCATCACGGTGTAATCTAACCACAAGAAGAAGAGAGGCCACTTCAATACATGAGGCTGCTGAAAGATTTTAAAGAGCTTTCTAGAGATAAGATGAAACTTTAATGCTCCCTGCGGGGAAACCGGATCAGCGCAGCACCAAATGAACATAATACGGATAAGAACACAATGAAAAGAAGAAGCTGCAGGTGAAGATGCAACTTTATCATGCAAACACGGCTCCAACTGGCGTGAAGGACTTTTTTTTATTAATGGATAAAACACAAAACTAAAATATGTTCAGTGATTTTTGCATTAGGCATTAAAAAAAACCTCACATCTGTTGTGTCCCAGGCACAACAGTACAGGCTTCACAATTCTGTATTTTTACAATATAATATTCACACAATTAATTCAGTTGTTAAATGTGTTTTAAATGTTTTATGATTTGGCAGGAAAAAAAAAATCATGTTGCCAAACTACATAATTTATTAGAATTTATTTTTAGAATGTATTATTCAACAGGCAGCTCACATTATGCAGTAAGCCTGCATATTGCATATACTACACAATGTGCAGTAAGCCTTGCAGCAAGAATAATTATTTAAATCTTTTATTATGAAGCAATGACATAAAGCCTACAGTTCTATGTCCAGGTAGCTTAGCTCAGGCTTTTGTTTGTCATCTGTTTTTTGTCTCAACATTTGGAAATTTTTAACCATTAGACTGAAAATAAGACCTTAACCCATTCAATTCTGTACAGTGAATGGGTTAAGGTCTTATTTTCAATCCAATGGCATTAAAAATGCCAATTACAAAAATGCAAATTATGCCCAAAAGGACATTCTAAGCTGATGAGACTGACAGGCACCTTGAGTAACATATGACTCACAAAGTTGTCCAAATTGTCTCGTTTAGTCTTTGGCATCATTATTTGGACTCAGCTCAGTTGGCCCTCCTGCCCTACTGCGTCGCATACTTAATTTTTTCCAAGGATGGGAATGAAAGCATCCATACAGATACAGTATACCAGACAAAGGTGACCTTTCTATCCCAGTATATGGACCGCTGCAGTGCTGAACAAAGCTGGAATGTGTTTCAAAAATATAGGCCGGTTCCAGATCGCACAAAGAAGCAAAAGGCATAACTAGGAGGGTATATGAAAGAACTCTGGGCTCTATGAAGATGTAGTCCTCCTGTGCCTCTTGATATGATTTTCACATCTTTAGAGCATTTATACAAAATAACTGAGCCAGCAATCATATACGCCAAAATCTAGTTTTTATAAAGGTAATCACTCATGACTTTCTACATCTCCACAGACACTAGAAGAACTTAATTTTCACCTCTCCTCCAACAAACTCTTGCTTCATACTAAAAACAATTGAATTTCACTTTCCTCCGTTCCAACATTTGCTGTTACATTCATCATTATAATTCTTTCAGCCAAACGTCTTGTGGAGCTGGTCGTAAATCATCTGCTACGCATTAGCAGGAGCCATGAGAAAGATGAAAGCACACATATTCCTGCACACACACACACACACATAGACACACACACCCCCGAATAGGACAATGGCTACTCTGTGAGCCCGTATGGAGGAGGCACAATGTTACAAACTGTTAACCTTTCTAAATGGCTGGAGCTGGTGTGTGGGAGTTTATTGTTAAGAGGAAAAAGACACGAGTTTCTGTCTTCTGGGTCAGAGAAAATGGAAAGAGTAGGAAGAGTGTTTAGAGGATCCTTCTCGGGGGAAAAAAATGAGGCCTGCAGCTGAGCTAAAGGGCGGCCGGCCTCAGCTGTTGAGGACAGAGAGAGACTTATGTAAGCTAATTTGAGTTTAAGATAAAGGATGGGGAAAAAGCCTTTTACCCACTTGACCACATATGAAACATTTTGATGTTTATGAACACCAAAGTAACCAGGAATTCTTCTACAATCAATAAAATTTACTTTTACAGATGATTTCAATCTGTCCATTCACAAAACTGGATTCTTAAGCTACAGCAGGAGCCCTTAAGAGCACTTTGCAGTTTTTCAACTTTTCTCCTTTTTACTATTCTGTCCACACCTCTTGTGCTGCTATAACTTTTAATTTCCCCTTGGGGATCAATAATTATGATCTCATCATATTTTAAACTAATTCCAAGTTATCCAATGTCTTTTCCTTTAAATCACACAATGAAAAAGTTACATCCACACAGCCAATGAATCTACATCTGTCAACAATTTCAAATAACGACTGATGAAAACGCACACAGGCACACAGTCTCTCATTCTTTCTCTCTCACACACACACACAGATATACATGTATGTGTACACATGCGCGCACATGCATACACACACAATCACTTATCTGCCACTGTTGTTACATTGTTCCTCCGTGACTGAGATATGTTGTCGTTTGGCTTCTGTTATCAAGCTTAGTTGTTTCTTTGACTCTCTTACTCTTTTTTAGTCCAATAGTTTTATAATTTAAAAGCGAAAACAACTAAATTAAACTTATCTAAACTAAAGCATGGAGAGGGGGCATAAACTCTCTGCCATCTTATTCTAGATAACGATAAAAACAGATTAAAAAAAAAAAAAGTTGGCAGAGTCACTCAAAACTTTTCCAGTCTTTCCCTTCACCTTTCTGTTCCAACTAAACCCACAATGTGCTGAAATCACACACACACATTTTTGCAGGACTTATCACACACAGCAGCAGGGTTGACTCATTGCACCTCCTTGTTAAGCTAAAGCATTTTCCCTCCTGGTGTCAGCCTCGGCACCCAGGCTCTTTCCCCGCAATCTGTGATTAAATTCACAAAGCGCTGCTATGTAAACAGTCCAGCATCTGGGGGATGGAAAATTACACCACAGGAACACGGCCAGTCGTTCTGTTATTAATATTTCATAGTGCTGAGAGGAATGGCAGGAGAGGTGGGGGAGCACAGATGCAGAAGAGTTGAGGCGAGTTGAGAATACAAAAGAGAAAAGCAGTCAAATAGATATAATATTACTTAGATAAGCAACACCTCCTTCTTCACCAATGCTATAGTTAAGTTTCTTTTCACGGAGAGAATACAGGCTCTACTGCCTGAGCCGGAGACACGAACGTTTAATCCCATCTTGTCACTTCTTGTCCTCTCATTACGCTGACTAATAAACACCTGTCAAGACAGCCTGAAAGGGAGAAACATCCCTCCATTCACATTAGAAAGAAACAAAATGAGAACAGCAGTGTAGACTGTCTACTCTCCTCTGCAAAGGAATGAAAAAAAGAAAGTAAGCTTCCCCCTCTCTGATGAAAAGGGTCTCAAAGAGGGCCCACTGTAGCTTAAAGCTCTTACCTCTGAGTACTGATGGAGGGAGGTTGTCCAGGTGCAGACCAGACTTATAGAGGCGGAGGATGTGTTCAAAAGCCTCCAGTGTCTGATTGATGTCAGCGCTCAGCTCACCTGCACACACAATTAATTAATTCTGAGGTCCAAATGGCGTCAGGACAAACCCAAACATTGATGACTTGCTCTGTTTTCACTGTTTAATCGTGTGATCCTAACAGATAAAGTGTTTTCAGTACATTGTGAGGCATCAGGCATCACATCGAGCTCTCTTAATGAAGCACTTAGATGGAGGCATGTCATTACACGACTACAATAATGGAATGATTGGCTTTCTGATCTCCAATAGTTAAGTCCTGTCGTGTCAAGATGTCTCTCGTTCTCACCTGTGGAGTTCATGATGTGGTCTACCAGGTGTGTGAGGCCGGGTGGGGCCTGGTGAGGCAGTAGGTAGGTGAAAAAGTACCTGGGGCCAAGCAAAAACAGCTCATTCAGACAGAAAGACAGACATTAGCCCTGGTGCATATTTCCCACAGAACATGACTTATCTCACACTAGTGTTAAGACAAACAGAGTCCATAAACCTGTCAAAATTCCGAAGGGTTTGAATGTCTTAAAACACAAGAAAAGCCCCATTTTTTCCCACTGAAACTACTAATTTATTTATCATATTTCATCCATCAAACCACAAATCTCCAGCTGGATGTTTTTACTATCAACAACACTTGAGGTGTCAACACTTGGCTCTATATTTAAACAATTATCCATGTAGCTGCTGCTCCATCCAGCCGTCATACGTCTATCATCTGTCACTTTATTACCTGTAGGCATTGTAAATGTTCTTCTTCTCGTTCAGCCCCTCACACACTCCTCCAGACGAGCAGGAAAGAGTAAAGTTTCTGTGAGGAAACTGCAGGATGCAGTCCACGTCCGTCTGACACGTGGGCTCCTCTGGACTTGCGTCATCCAGGTCTGTTAGCTTCAGCTCTCCTGCTACGGTGACAAACTGACGAGGCTGGAAGTCCAGCAGAGCCACAGAGCCCAGTGGAGAGTGGGAGAGGAAGTGCAGGAGCCTGACCAGGTCAAGACACACCTGAGGGCAGACAGGAGGAAACCTGATCAGATGGAGTGACGGCAATTTGTTTGCATGAAAACTTAGTAAACAGGTAACAATAGGGTTGGGTTCCATTTTGGATCCAGTTCCAAATTGGTAAAATACTCAAGATTCATTAAGTTTCAAGTGTAACAAATCTCTTATCAATTTTTTTTTATGTCCTCTCATTTATAATAACAAAAAAACATAATGATAAAAAGATAAAAAAAAGACATACATTTTCCTGTTTTTCTCCTCAAAAATTCACCTCTGCCTTTTATCAATTTATTTTATTACAAGCTGGTATTTAAATATTAAGTTATTTGTACAGTTTGTTACTTAAAGTTGTTCAAACTTATTTTATAACTGCACTGAGTACAATAAAAAGGCTATATAAAACAATACTAACTACACAGACTTAATGCAGGACTCAGAAGGATTCAGATTTATAAGTAGATCTATTGGATTTCAACACTAGGTAACATATTGTCATGTTGAGTTGAAAACACTGTAACTCATTTTAGGTTTTAAGTTTTATGTTTTAACTGAAATTTAAGGAATTATATGGTTGCTCTACACATTTTAATTAGCCTACACTGACCTTCAGGCTCATTAAAACTTTTCAAAAAAATCCCATTAGAAACACACACTAAAGTATTTCCTTAATTAAATGAGTAGATAAGCAACTGCCATTATAAGGTCAAAAGTAATTTTATGTTGAAGCCACTACATTATTTGCTTGTAAGACATGTTTCATCACTTTTGTGAGGCATTTTCTGACACGGTTTACAGTCCTCTTTCTAAGACCTAAAGAAGCAGAGCACTCAAAAACAAAATAAAGGTATTAGCCATGCACTGACATAGCATGAAATGATTCTGTCACACTGCAAACATAGCTGCAGTGTTAGGTAATGGCCCCCATTCTCCTGAACGTGGCTCGGTGGGATCGAAGCACTGTAAAAAGAGGGGTGGGTGAAACCAAACACCCCTGGATTACTGTAGCCTGCACAGATGCAACGTAGCAGAGAGGGGCCGCACAGCTTGAAGGGGATAATATGAACCGCTGTTTGGATGATGTGGCAAAATAAGCCACATAGCCTGAAATGATACTTGCAGATGTTGCTTTTGCTGTTTCCAAACTGAAGCTACTGCCCTCTTACCCATTTTCTTAAATAATTACATGCATGGATAAACACACAAACACACACTCTGATAAGTAATCAGGACTGTCCCACCCTCTGTTGACTCCTACTGGGGGCATACCTGTGATGGGGGTTGGGTTGTGTGTGTATATGTGTGTGTGTTGTCAATGAAGGATGACATTCCTAGCCTGCAGTGGATTAACTCTGACCCATCTCCATTCCCACCATGGCCTGATCAAATACACAAAGGGACAGATGTCAGACTGCAGGGAGTTTCAAATGTCCACCTCCTTCAACCTTAAACCTTCATCTCTTCTGCCAGGAGTGAGGGTTGTGTGTGTGCATAATGGTGAGGGTGCAAGAGTGTGTGAGGGAGATTTTCAGTCGTGACTTAAGTAGAAAGGTTAATGAAGAGAGCATGTATAATAGATAATATTCTCACCCTGAATCTGTCCTCCCAGGGGCTTTGGAGCAGCTGGATCATCTGGAGAGGATCGCCCTGCTCCAGGATGACTGTGACTCTTCCTCTCCAGCCTCCTGCGTCTCCCTCACAGTGACCTTTGAGCTGCAGTGAGGAGAAAACTCACAGTCAGTCACAGTGAAATCGTGCCAGTTTGTAAGGTCTAAGAATGATTGTATTGCTATTTAACGATTAAAGTTGAGAAAACAATACAGCACTGTAACTCAGCAGACAGACAGAGCAACAGGCTGAAAGTTGTGGTAAAAAGAGAGAGGACATGATGTTCTGCCAGCTTCTGTGGCGAAACAATTTGTGACAGTAAAGTCACATTAGCTTACAGTGAATATTCTCTGCATACTTCTGAAATTCATCGCTTGAGCTGCTGTTCTCAGATAAATTGTGCTGGCCAGACCTCTAAAGTAGGCTGTAATGGTTTGATTAAATAAGTGCTGGGG
>VXCM01001449.1:16021-48738 GCA_014773175.1 Lucifuga dentata | reverse complement strand
TCAGATGGATCAGAGACAGTAATGAGGACAGAGGGACATTGTCTTCTCTGCCAAACTGGATCCTGAGGTCAGAAGAGGTTCAGCAAATTTAATTTAATTAAACAGGAAGGTCCTGCAGAGCCAATGAGGTGTTTCATCCAGTTTTTTCATAAAAGTTTTTTTCATAAAAGTGCATAGTAGAAAATCGAGGGAGAGTTTTACCTTTATGACATTTGGATGCTGCAGCCTCTTTAAAAGGACCATTTCTTTCTTCAGCTTGTAAGACACCAACTCCCGGCAGCCTTGAGGGTCTTTAAAATGCTCCAAACACTTTTCCATGTCTATCCCCTGGTCATTGACCAGTTTTAACGCCGCGGGTTGACCTCCAGCTAGATTCACTTTGACAACTAGTTTGGTGTATCCAGATCCGAGGATCTGCAGCGCCTGCACGTCCACCAGAGAATCACAACCCATTTCATCCAGACGCGCTTTCCTGGAGCCATCTGCAAACTCATTCCATAAAGCAGAATCCAAATTTGATGTCAGCGGTTGATGATGTTGAAAGGAATATTGAATTTCTCCTGGCGCGTTTGCATCATCAGCAGGTAAAAGCAGCGGAATAATTTCTTTGCGCCTTTCGTTGAGTTGGTAAATCAACGCCCTGCGGAGAGACGCAAACTCCTCTTCACCACCAGCTGCAGTTGCATTGGAAAATTGGGAGATTTTAGCTCCAAATTGCTGCAAACTGCTGATCAAGAGTGACATTAAAACAGAAAGGACCAGGAAAGCCAGGAGGGTAGCCGCGCGTAAAGAGTTGCCCATCACGGGCATTTTTCTCTCGTGGCACGGCTCCTGCTGAAAACACGCACGTCGGCACGCAGGCGGAGACGGACGCTTTACTCCATGTGAAAGGACTTTGTGCAGGAGACGTGATCGGCTCCTTGTTTCCACCTCCCAGGGAACTCCCTCTAGAGGTGTGTCCTGTCCGCTCGTAACTTTACACCCGCTGAACAACTCAGCAGAAGATCCCGACCTCATGTTGTTACTCAATCCCCATGTTAAAGCACTTTCAGCTACTGCTACGGCTACTTTACTGCAGCAATTAGACGCTGCCGGAACATACACGAGCACACGCGATATCCCATCATCCAAAGTGATCAGAGGACGTAAAGTACTCAAGCAAAGTACTGAAAAACTAATATGTATCTGTACTTCGCTTGAGTATTTAAATTTTTGCAATTACAGCCTATTTCAAAGAGATATAATGGAGTTATTGCATAAATCTTTTTTTCACTATTATTTTTCCGTCCTTCAACTTTCCTTCTTTCTTTGTGTTCACCTCCTTTTCTTAATGCTTCCCCATCCCTCCTTATTTTTTGCCTTCAATCCTTTTCATTTTTCCTTCCCTTTGTCCTTTCTTTTTCCCCTTTTTTTCTTTGTGCGGGAGTTATGTTACATTAAGTAATTTAACACTTTTTTTAATTTAGTTTTGATACTCACTGAGTGATTTTTACTGCTAGTGCCTGAGCCTGAAATTAATGTGGTAGTGTGTTGTCATAATATTTACATTCCACAAAATGTATGAGAGAGAGAGAGAGAGAGAGAGAGAGAGACTCTTGCATGCTTTCACCTTCACACCTGTCTGTCCAACAGGTGTCAGTAAAGCGCCTTCTGTTTCCAACCATAAAACATGAATTCATAACATAACTGACATAAGATTCGCACATGTTGATAGTAGCAGCACAAACAGCTCTTTTGTCATCTTTTCTTAATGCCTCTTCTGTCTTTTGTTTCCATGCAGTTTATCCCTGTGGATTTCCTGCTGCATTTATCCACTGTGTTAGTTTCACAGATCTCGAGGCTGAACTGAAGCTGTAATGAAGCATTTCCCTTTGCATCACTACTCACTGGGAGAGATCTGCCACAGGAAATTACCATGGCTGTCACCTCATACCAGCCAGAAGCCAAACCCCCCTCCTCAAACTCTCTGCTTCCTTATGTGTGTGTGGGTGTGTGTGTGTGTCAGGATGCATGGCTAAACTGTGTAGGTTAATCAGTGTCTGAAGTCAACAAGAAATTAACCAGGTCAGCTGCAACACAGGCTGTTCGGAAAAACTCATATCAACTATCAAAACAGCACTTTTGTTAAATCTGAGGAGAAACTACATAAAAGCACAAGAACTGTTTAATACAAACCCATCTCCACAGTTATGAATTAGACCTGATTTGATTAATTATAATTTTGACTGATTATTTCTCATCTAATGACTCAGAATCATTAGCTGAGCTCAATCCACACATTTCACTTATGTATAAATCACTGCTGAGTTTCATATCTCACTGATGCACGGATAGATATTAATGAGGCTGCAGTAATGGCTTTAAAATAAAGATACTCCTTTCCCCGCTGCCTCTGTTACCGCTTTCGCCTCAAGCAGGACTTTGATCTTTCCTCAAAACTTCCCTCCCTGCTGATCTTTTCTTTTCTTCTAATAAATCTTTTTTTTTTTTTTTTNTTTTTTTTTTTTTTTTTAGGTGGCTCCTCAGAGACAAGGGCCCAGTGCCATGATTCATATTTCTAACCAGAGCCAGATCAGCAGCCACCTCATTAGCAACCAGCACAGGTCTGCCATGTCAGCTTCCCTTTCTGTTTGGCTGGTTGGCTTTGTCTGGCTTTTATCAGGTAGTCATGTGGTGCAGACACATTTTCATTGTATTGTACTGTGTAGTCATCAAGAGGCTAGACCAAAGCTTGCAGTGGAGGTTAAAGCCCACCTAAAACCAGTTTAAGCTGGGCTTAAAGGACCTTATCAGTGATTTTGCATGTTTGAGCCCAATAAATACAACTTGCATACAGGTTACTGCCAACCGTTTTGCAAAACATACCACTTGATTGATGAATTTTACAGTTGCTTTTTCCTACTTTCCAGACTGACAGTGGTTTCAAATCATTCCAGCACACTTTTAAAATCAACTTGTAGAGACGTGAAACACGCTTGAGTTAGGTATAATTCATCTCAGTGAAAAATATGTGATCTTGTGTGGCTTTTGGCAAAATAACGTGAAAACTAAAACATGGTTTTATATTCTGGAAAATGGTTGGCAGTAACATAACACCATATGCGGATTGTATTTGTTGGGCTCAAACATGAAAAATTACCAGTATGTTCCTTTATGGCTATACATTTACTATCAGAAAGTCTGATGTTTTATCAGTCAGGTGCATAATTCAAAACATGGTTGAAAATACATTAAAAAGGCAAAACATTAAATATTTCCTCCTGATATTGTGCTGCAGCTCCTCTAACACAACTTGTCTGTTTCTTTTAACCTGCACAGGAAAGTAATTTTTACTCCAGTTTGTGATAGTTTCTTTGCAGATAAAGATTTTACATGTATTTGTATTTTGCATTCATTTAAATATGGAGTATTACTATAAATTAAGTTACCCAACAGTTTATAATGTAAAATGTAACATTAGTTTTATGACTATGACTTCTTTTGATACTTTATATAAATGTTGCTGCTCTTTTAATGAAATTACGTTTAGGCTGAGCATTTATGTTCCTTATTAATTTATTTATTCAAATAAATGATGTGAATACTGGTTATTGCTTTTTGTGACTTATATATAGTCAATAAGGGAAAGTGAGGGATTTTTTTCCCCCCCTTTTCATTTCATCAGTCCTGATAAGAGCAACATTTATCGCAGAGCTGGCGGCTGTCTGCTGGACAACAGCTGGAGGACATATTTTGTTTATTATTATAATTATCACCATCACTGGCTGTGGACTTTCATAACCGACAAGGAGAGACATTAGCATCTGTGCCGCCTGTCCAGATCCGACCTAGTAAAGCAGGCACTGATGCGGACTATCCGCGGCCGGTTGGATGGAAACCAGGCACCGTCCTCAGCATCACCGAGCCTCCACCAATCAGAGCGCGGCTCGGGGCAGATTAACCCAAACAGCCCCGGTGCTGCTNTCACCGAGCCTCCACCAATCAGAGCGCGGCTCGGGGCAGATTAACCCAAACAGCCCCGGTGCTGCTGTGGAGGAGCAGAAACAAGCCCAGATGTCTCTGCTCCTCGTGGACCGGGGGACTGTTTGGTAAGAATTACAGAATTACACTAAATTTATAATTGTGTTATTTAATTTTTTTTTTTTTTTTTNATTTTTTTTTTTTTTTTTGAAGCCAAATACGGAGGAAGATGGATGTCGGCTCGATAACAGCAGAAAGCACAAATGCGATTGTGATTGATGAATCTCCTACAGATGAAAGGGAGACACGGGAGGCTTGCCAAAGGTGGGTTGTTTTCTTGTCTTTCTCACTATTTAACACGATTACTAAGTAAATAAATGACACAGAAGATTTAGCAGTGAACCTGTTTGTACCCTCCTGTGGTCGCTGTGAGTATTGTGCAGTGACACTCAATCCAGCTGTTTACGCTGGGAACAATAGAATTATATGCCAGACAGAAATCAGCCAGGACATGCTAGCCAGCGTTATTATTTGTTCATAACAGTTATTTAATTGCAACAATATTATGTAAAGATGATGATCAGCATTAATATCTTAGGCTTCCTTCTTTCTGTTGATGATTTGGTTGTGCTGGTGTCAGCTAACTTTGAAGAAACATTTTCAGGACTTGGTTAAATGAACCAACTTCATCAGATCATATCTCAATAATTTTAGAAATATGATAAAAGCCAAAAGACATTCAGTTTCTTCTTCAATTTATAAAGACATAAATCAGCTATCATGCATTTCACTAGAAATGTCTAACAGTAAAGAGCATTAGGCAGCATGTGCACACACACGCATGCACACACGCACGCACAGAAACTTGACTGTCAGATCTGTTCAGCTGACATCTACAGCCTCCTGCTTTAGGTCATTGGTGTCAACCTGTCAGTCACTCTGTTCACTGCTGCTACAGTGACAGCACCTTAAAGTCAAATCACTCTGGAAATGTGTGTGTGTGTGTGTGAGCGGAGGAGTGAGACAGATCTAATGGCAGGCTGGTTGACAGGCAGGCAGACAGAAAGAGAGAGTCAGATAGGGACTCAAAAAAAAAAAGGGATCTGACAGTCTTTGACTCAAAGATGCATAATGATGATGTCTTGCCTTAAAGCACTATGGCAGTTGGGTTCAGAAAACTCCTGTGCATCAGTTCAAGCAGCTCACATCAAGTTAGATAACCACAGACCATATCTGTTGCTAATGAAAGAAGAAATACTGTCATTCAAAAATTCATGCACTCATGTAAAATGAAACAAGAGTGCAAATTGTTTTTCCTCACGCACTCCGGTGTTTGTGATGTTACACTTATGAGACCATTATGAAGTCTCAATAGTGCCAACATCTTTTGTTATTCAGGGTCTGGGAGCAGCTTCGTGACATCTCTCTGGTTATATTTTTGTATTCATCCACTGAAATATTTATGAGTTCCAGAAATTACTTTCCTCCAGCATGTGTGTGTGTGTGTGTGTGTGTGCTTTTGTTAGCACACACATACACTAAGACCAACAGGCATAAATACTCCTTATTATCCTCCACTATGTAGTAAGGAGGTGTCAGGTGAGGGTTCTGTAAATATTTTAACCTGCATGTAGTACTGGATGGGTGGGGTTTATAAAGGTACAGCATTTAGGAAAGTATACAGTATTGAATTTGGAATACAATGAGATGAGTGTGTGCACTCCTAGTGTGTACACACTCATCGCAGCATCTAAATCAGCCAAAACAGATGACAAATATTTGCTGTGTGACTAAAAGCTGGCGGATTCACAGTGGGCAGTTCATTATTTAGATCAAACTACAGATTTATTCAAAATCGTATTGGATTTCTGTTCCTTTCTGCGAGCCAAGACTAATACTCAGTATCAGCTCCATAATCTTTATGATACTGTATATGATAAGGACTCGTCATGCGCCTTGATGCAAATAAAACTGTGTGAGGTCATTTAGCCTGTTGACTTACTGTGTCACCATAGCGACAAGACAGGAAATGTGGTTGCATCCAGTCAACTGGAAAAACAAGCATGTGGTAGACTACACAGAACTCATGGCCTGTTTACTGAGATACATGTATGCTACTCGTTGAGTTTAGCCTCTTTAATTGGAGGTATGAGTCAAATTTTAATGTCATGATCAAGATTTTTGGATTTAATACACTGGTGCAGTATTGTTACAGGACACAAATTAGAGCATTTTGGAATAATTCTGACAATTTAATACTTCAGAAAGGAATAGGATACACACTTTCTTTAGTGTCATAAAGTGAGTGTGTGACATTTACTGTAGCAATATTACATTAAAACCACATGGGGTGAAAAATATCATGACATGCATCACTCCAAGGTTCTGCTGACATCTGCCATGAGTCATCAGTCAGTCTCATGGTATCTATTCTAAAAGCCACTTAACTCTCACATAATGGGGTATGAGACTTGATATGAAAATACTACACACACACACACACACACACACACACACACACACCCTCCCTGCCCCTCCTTTCTTTTTTAATTGGGCCTTACAGTTTCCAGTTGCCACAGCGTGTAACCCAGAAATCCATTCCTTACCTCATTAGTTCTGCTGGTCTGCTCATTTCTCTGCTGAATATGAGATGAAGCCAAGCCGAGAATATAGCCAAGAAACTGAAAAGCCAATCAATGTAGTGAGGGAGTTAAATTTTTAAAAATAACCATTACTTTCTGCATATTTGCACTGCTTCAAAAGCATGAACTTCAATTTTAACAAAACTTTGCTACTTTCTCTCCTCCCGCTACTTATTTCTCCTCCGTGACTCTTCATTCCATGACTCCCTTATGTCTGCACCCTCTCACCTCCATCTCTCTTCTCTCCTCAGTGAGATCCCGGCTGTTTCTCTGTGCCCTCCTGACAGTATGCGCACTGCTGAGGCCCCGTTAATGTCCATCCAGTCTGAAGAAGGGCTATGTGACAGCTGCAGCAGCCTCGATGGACCCTCTTCCTCCTGCCAGCATTATCACCAAGTGAGCGCTGACTGTGCTGTATGCTGTTTAGAACAGATGAATTCTGATAGGTACCCATTAAAAGTCTGTCAATGTCTCACAAAAGTGTGCAAGTGCAGCCAGTATTTGGCAGCCAGAGACAAAAATAGATATCAGTCATAAAAAAAAAAAAAAAAAAAAATCAGAGACAAAGCAGTCAACCTGAAAAACACAACTTCTGCAAAAATAATGTAACCCATTTCTGAACATGTAAAAACCAATATACCAAATGAAAGCCAAAAGAAGAGGCAGGAAAGGACTTCCATATATTTGGCAAGACCTAAAATTATTGTATTCTATTAAATCTCTTTCGTCTTCTCTAGGTCTCTCAGGGTCCCAGAGTAAGGGCTTACGATTCACCCCAGCACAAACAACATCAACACGGTTGCCATCAGGAGCCAATCAAATCAAATACCTGCCACGACTGTACTTCAGACACAGCAGGTCCTCATGCTGACTGTTCTGCTGGGGATGTTGGGGATGTGGTCAAAGTGGGACACAGCTGCAGTTCTACCCATCAGACATCCTGTCAAAGCACCGTCAGATGTCATTGGCTACATGGGTCACATGAAAGCGGGGCACAGAAACCGACACAGCGTCATGTGGTGACACTAAGGTGTGTTTTAGGGACTGTTAACTTTAAAATTTGTAATAAGTTAATATTGTAATACACAAATGCATTTTGTTCTGTTTTAGGGATGGAGGGCTATACTGCATCCTTAGAAAGTACGTACTGAATCTTATTTTCTTTTTAAAAGGCTATTGCTTGTCCCAGGTGTTTTTTGATAGTAACAATTAATCTTACTGACAGCGTCGTCTTTCTTCGTATCAATTTGGCAGTTATTCCTACGTGATAGTGGATCACCCATTAGTGGCTCTGGTGGGCTGTGCCGTGCTACTCCTGGGATGCTCATTGGCTGGCCTCTTCATCGGTCCACTGCCAGATTTCTCTGATCCACTGCTGGTGAGTCAGTTTGTAAGAAGCAGGGCATGTTTGCAACACACATGCGTACACACACACACACAGATAAAAGCATACAATGAATGATGAAGGTCTCCCTTGCATCTTGTATCTTGACTCTGTCTGTTGTCAAATCTACAATGCAAACCTCCCAAACAATCTTAGGCATAATGTTACCTCACTGTTTCATTAATGACTCATGAACTCAGCAGCATCCATTTACTTCAGTCTCATCTCAGATCCAATGAGTCACACTGAATTAGATCATCTTAATTACACACAACTTATTGTACTTATAGGATGAATCGTGATTGAAAAATTATTACAAAAAGGTTATAAGAAGGAGAAATTATTATAAGAAGGAGAAATTCTTTTGCCCATACAAGGATTTCTGCTTTGTACTCAAGTGTCTTAATAGCAGCTTGATTTCTTTTAAGATAACATCAAAGGCTCACTAACACAAAAAGCTAATTCAGGGTGTTGTTTATGAAAGTTCAGGTTGCAGCATCATAGGCTGTTCTGGATGCAAATTAATTCGGAGCTGTTCTGGTGCATTGATGGGCACCAGTGTCCACACTGTCTCATTAGCTGTGATGATTTGATTTATGTGTCTGTTTGTGTGTGTGTGCATGTGCTCTTTTTCCAGGGCTTTGAGCCACGGGGAACATATATTGGTGTTCGCCAGTCCAGCTTGTCCAAGCTGCAGGAGAACACAGGACCTGGAAAAGCACTGTCTCCTTTACCACAGCAGCTCAGTAAAAGGTTAGCGGAGAGGTTGAGTAGCATGCAGGCTTAACGCACACAAGGCTGCAATGCTGAAGGCTACAGATACTTTAAAAATGGTTATGAGCTAAGCTATGGAGTTACTGTTGGTGTGGCAGTGGTAGCCATGTGGTTAGGATTTAAAAACTGACAAGGTGCTTTGGCAAGAGTTCAATTTTCAGGCATAATTTCCCATTAGTGAGCTTACATTACTAATAGCTTTCATGAATAACAGCTGAAAACACACGGGAAAGATAAAACATAAGAAATGACGTAAAGCAAAAAAAAAAAAAAAAANAAAAAAAAAAAAAAAAAAAGTCTAAAAACATAAAGTAGATTTTTGATGTTTCAAACTGGAACAAACAATAATGTCTGTAATGAAGCTGAAAAATGTCTGTGTGTACATGTGTGTGTTCTTACCTGTGCTGAAGTTTTGGGGGTGTGGTAAGTGGAGATGGCAGCCAGGACTCGTCCAGACTTCGTGTCAGGAGGATGCTGGCCAGAGACTCTTCACCAGACACATTCCTCTGTGATGCTCCAGGTGGGTCATCAGGTCATCTGTACAACACACTGTTACACTAAATCAATAACAGATGCTTCAAAATGTTCCATTAAAAAGACAACAATAGAAATAGTAATACCACCAAAACTAAAACCTGCACATTTTAGTTAACAATATTTATAATCCCAACTCAGCAGCACAATGAAATGGTAATATTGTTATGACAATATAAACATAATAAAAACTCATTCAAGGGTGAACAATTTCCATGCTTATAAACAAACTGAAGGTAAAAATTCTGAGCCTAGAGGTTAGAAATATATTTAACAGGCCTGATTGATATTAAACACAGACAAATGAAGACAGGAGGATTTAAGTAAAGAAATATGTTGTCTACCTACTTTTTTGTCAGTTGTACCCCAAAATGAGCTCAAAAGTGTGTAGATTCCCTGATGGTCACCTTGTTATGTCAACTCCATCTGTCTCTCCCTGCAGGCGAGCGTTTGGCCCAGCTGGTGTTCCGGTCAGACAACTCAGCCAGTCTGTGGAGCCTGAAGTCCATCCACGCCATGTGTGAGATGGAGCAGTCCAGGGTTCGCTCTGATCTCCTCAGTCCTCCATCTCACCTTTAGCCCTTCATCTTTTGCCTCTATCTTCAGTCATCATCCTCCATGTCACTCTGTCTCTTACATCATTAGTCTTCAATACCCTGGGTCTACAATCCACATTTAAATGCACTGATAGAATGCAAAACATTCAGACAACATCCTATTTTTTTTTTTAACTAGGCATAATTTCAAGAAAATGTCTCCCTTGTATGATCCAGATTCGCTCCCAGGCTCATTTCCAGGATCTGTGCCACCAGCATGTGAGGGTGGAGGCTGAAGAAAAGGCATCCAGAGGCGGCTGCTGTCCTAGCTGGTCCCTGGGGAATTACTTGGCTGTCCTCACTAATGCCTCCTGCTGCCTTAGCCTCACCTCGCAACAGGTAGTTTTCTCTTCTATATTCTTTTCATGTTAAAGATTACCAGTAAAATGACTGTACACATTAATAAGTATGAGCAAATGGTAGAATGATACACCATATCAGTGAAGAAATCTATTGTACATGTTGTAGTTTGAGTAAATGTATGAACTATTTCTTTGACTGGAAATACTATCTTATCTTGCTGTTGACTATAATATTTGTCTGTCCACCAAAAACTAAAATCACAACTGCAGCCACAGACAGCAGAGAAACATGGATGTAGCATCCGTGATGTGGCCCATGATCTCACCACCATCTTGATACTTAATGGAGCCAGAAAATGCAAATTTGGGCAAATGGGTGGGAGGTGCCATGGGCTACTGAGGAAATGACAACCACCTTGGACAAGCTGTGAAATTAGAGCCGCTACTCTTGTGGGAAAAAATGTATTGACTCTATTTGATGATGGGCAGCATCCACCTCACCTTCAGTTACTGATTTCCTTACATTTCCCAGGATGCCCAACTCCAAGCCCTGAAAGCAAGTCTGAACATGTTGCAATCAAGCAGACGGCCACACTGACCTAAATGTTTAGATGTGGTTCAGACTTGCTTTCAGGGCTTGGAGTTGGGCATCCTGAGAAATATCAGGAAATTAGTAACTGAATGTCAGGTGGATGATGTCAGTTAAGGAAAGAATAAGCGCATTCCAATATATCTCCTGGTGTCTCTTATTCTACTTTCTTTCACACCAGGTGTTTGAGTCTCTGAGTCTGCTGAGGTACTGTGCTCCATATTATCATGAAGGATATCTGGTGGAAGCCTGTGTCGAGAGACCCAAATATGGCAGCTGTTTCTCTGTCCCATCTCGGTGCAAACAGTCCCACATGGTGTTCCAGATCCTACACTTCCTAGTTGATAAAGACTTCCTTGGTCCACAGACTGTTGAATACCAAATCCCCACACTCAAGTACAGCCTTCTATTCTTACCTGTGGACAAAGGCGAACACATGGTCGAGATATACATGAACAGCCTTGAAGGAAGGGATCTGACATACAACAATACAACAATCACGGGCATCGACTTTGGTATCAAGCAGACATTGTTTAAGTATTACTTGGTAAGAGATTCAGTATACCCTGTTCTAGCTGTTGTGTCTCTTCTTTTCACCATGGCTCTGTATCTCCAGTCTTTCTTCATAGTAGCATTGTCTGTAATAGTAACCACAGGCTCTCTCCTTACCTCCTACTTCCTGTACAAAGTAGCATTTCGCCTGACATTCTTCCCTATGGTCAACCTTTCAGCAGGTCTTATTCTTTTGGGGAGCTGCTCCAATCAGGTGTTCACCTTTGCAGATTTCTGGACTCTGCAGATATCCCAGAACCCCTCAGCTTCCCTGGAGAAAAGAGTGAACAGAGCTTTGCAGGAGGTTGGGTATTTGATTTTAGCATCAGGGTTGACCTCGAGTGCAGCATTTTTTTCTGGTTATCTCAGCAGCATCACAGCAATTAGATGTTTCTCTGTTTATCTAGGAACCGCCTCTTTCATCAGTTCACTCTTGGCATTAGTGTGGCTGCCATGCTCATTTATTTTATGTGAGCGCTTCACAGAAGCATCCTCTGGATCTGTAACAATTCTGGGATGGAAACCATGCTGCCCCAAAAACACAGGCGGTTTCTGGGATACAAGCTCACGCAAGCGATGCCTGTTCACTCTTGGGCAAAAGCTGAGAGAATTAAAACGTGGTCTCACTGACACCTCCAATTTATTATTTCTTAAGATCCTGCCTTGTGGTGTGGTGAAGTTTAGATACATCTGGGTGTGCTGGTTTGCAGTACTTGCAGCTGGTGGTGCATACATGTCATGCATTGACCCGGGTATGACACTGCCCACCCTAGATAACCGAGTCACTCAGCTGTTCCGCTCCAGTCACCCATTTGAGAGATACGATGCTGAATATCGCCATATGTTTATGTTTGAGCGACAGAGGGAGGGAGAGGATACGCCTGTTACATTAATGCTTGTTTGGGGTGTCAAACCAACTGATAACGGGGATCACTTTAACCCAAGAAGCAATGGCACTTTGATTCTTGACCCAAATTTTAACATCAGCCGACCAGATGCTCAGGTTTGGTTGAGGGACCTATGTGGAAATGTCCAAAACCAAAGCTTTTATTCCCCTCCATCACCTGAGGATAAAGATGTGAGAACAGACAGTATCTGTCTTGTGGAGCAGCTAATACATTGGGTATCTGTCAGACATTGCTCAGAGAGTGATAATGCCCTCCATTTTTGTTGCAATAACATCCCCTTCCCCTACCCACCTAGTGTTTTTGAGAACTGCCTCAGTATGATGCTTGCGGAAAGGTATGCTGAGGGCCATCTGGCCCACAGCGGAGGTCTGTACTTCCAGCCAAATGGCAGAATAGCTGCCCTTGTGTTGGTATTCAAAACTACATACCTCTACAGTCTCAACTTTAGCAGAACCAATCTTTTCTTCAGAGAAATCTTGACTTGGTTTAACAGAGAAATATCAGCAGCACCACAAGGGCTGGAGAATGGCTGGTTCACCACTCAGTTGTCTCTTTTTGATCTACAACAGTCTTTAAGTTCAGAGACTCTAGTAGTAGCAGGCTTCTCAGTAGCTCTCACATTTGCATTACTTCTCTTAACTACCTGGAGTATTCCACTGAGTTTATATGGGACTGTAGCTGTAGGAGGCAGTGTGTTTGTTACAGTTGGCCTCCTGGTTCTTCTTGAATGGCAGTTGAGTGGCATTGAGGCCCTGTTTATATCATTAGCAGCAGGGCTGTCAGTTGACTTTATTGCTAACTATTGCATATCCTACAGTTTAGCTCCTCATTCTGATAGAATTGGGAAAGTAGCACACTCCACAAAAAGGATGGGATGTCCAGTAGCAATTGGTTCTGGGGCATTTTTCTGCATGGGTATCATTATGCTGCCTGCCACAGCCTTGCTTTTCAGAAAACTGGGGATTTTTCTGTTCCTGGTGAAATGCATAGCATGTGGTTTTGCGACATTCTTTTTCCAGTCCCTGTGCTGCTTTTTTGGACCGCATAAAAACTGTGGGAAGATCATGTTGCCGTGTTTGTCTGAGCAGACTGACAGCAGGCTATCCTCTTGCTCGACAGCAGAACCTGGTTGCTCATCAGCCTTGGCTGCAAATGGGGCCTTTGGCAGATCTAGAGTGAGGAGGAGTTATGACAAAGATGCAGGTGGCTACCTTTACCCCAGCCACAAACGGCAGCAGCAACAGAAACAGATTGTGGCAGGAGTAGGTGGGGGCCAAGGGCCTGAGCAGTATGAGCTGCAGCCATTGGCCTATCGGCTGAGTGACAGCTTTGAAAACAGCACCTGCACCAGCAAGCTGTCCAACCAGCCTTCTGTGTTCTCTGATGAGACTGAATATTGTGGGAGAGATGTGGGTGGAAATAGTATAGAGGGGGATAGTGAGGAGAAATGCAGTCATCAGCATAAGATCTGTCAACAGCCTCCTGTGCTTCAGACCTCGTCTCCTTACAAACAGAACATTCTGTGGCCTGTAGACCCAGGACAAGAAAACCTGATGAAAGACAGGTTGCTGTGTAAGACTTGCAGAAGTCAGTCTGGTGGGGTGAAGCACTGGGCAACTACAACTTTCTCTTCATCTTCAAGCATAGAGGAGTCTATAATCAGTCACACCCTGGAGACTATTGTCCAACCGTCTCTCTGCAAAGAGGAACACACCACAGAGGAGAGACTCCAACACCATCATTACTCCCAAAAAGGGCTCCTCTCATCCCAGTCCCAGAGTTCCTGTGAGGGTCTGGAGGACTCCAACGAAACATGTCTGAGTGACATAGAACCAGGACCTTCCAACACACAACAAAATGAAGGTGAGGAGGAAGATCAGTTACAGCCAGGACACCTAAATGGAAAAAGGGACACGCTGCGTTTGTCACTGAAAGAAACATTTTATGAGACTTGTGGCAGGGGTCACACCAGCCAGAGTGAACAAGTAGTCATCTTACCCAACAGCAAGCCAGACCTGCCAGATGTTTGGATTAAAAGGGATGGACAGCGGAAGGATACATGCTGAGCAACGTTAGGGAATTTTTTTTTTCAACACTGTGCATTGTGCTGAAATTCTGAAAAAAGAAAATCAATGTACTTGATATAAGTGTAAAGTAATAACAAAAAGAACAGAGTTGTTCTTGTATAATAATATTGATGCTCAAGGGAAATAAGCCACATTTCAAATTTCTTTTAAAATTTTGTATGTAACAGCATGTTTGCCTAATGTTGTCGCTGATGTTATTAGTCTGTTACAAATGAGTAAAAACAGGGCATGAATGTTAATTTCCTATGCAAAGGGTCAAATCAAAGCATAACTCTTTGAACCTGGCATTTTCAGAAATGAAAAATGAAAGTTTTTTTTAATCAACTTTTCTGCACCAAGCTTTCACCTGAAGAAACTAAAGCTAGTTGTCAACACAAAACTCCAGCTGCAGAATTTACCTTGCCTGAAACTCTGACATGCACCTTTACACTCGGCACAGAGTGGGTTTTAACAAATGCCACCAGTGCTGAACAGGCATTTTCCCCATGCTGGAATTGACCTTAATGATCCATGTGGAAATGTATACATTCATGGATGCCACTGAAAATGAAAACATTAAAAGATAAATCTATAAACTAATAAGAAAACCCAAAACAACAAATGTTTGTCTCTTGATAGTCATCAGGTGTGTTGGGTGGTTTTGTGCTTTGTAGGCATATTATGTATGTCCTCTTTGACCATGATGTCGTACATCATAGACCTGCAGTTAGCAATGTGTCATTTGTAGTGTCATGGCTTGTTTGCATTTAGTAACCATTTCAGTGTCAAATAAAGGGCCCTTTATGTATGTCACTGTCAGTGTGAAGAAATATAAAGCTGACTTGCTGATTCCACAGGCAGGCTTATATCATAGAGTGATAAGTATGAATTAATACTGCTGTATGCACTCTTCCAGATGACAAATATTAATGTATGTCTCAGTGTTTAGTAGTCAGTGAGCTGTAATTGATATTTCCAAAGCACTTGCTGTGCAATCACACAACTGCTTCAAAACTTGATAATTTGTCAAACACATTGCAGCAGGTAAAGAGAAATTTAATTTTAAAAGGGAAATATATAAGAAGGGAAAACCTTTACTGCACTCCACCTCCCAGCTGAGATGTCACATCAGCTTATTCGATGTCTCAAAA
Source organism: Lucifuga dentata (assembly GCA_014773175.1). Lineage (NCBI taxonomy): Eukaryota > Metazoa > Chordata > Actinopteri > Ophidiiformes > Bythitidae > Lucifuga > Lucifuga dentata. Next base: position 33,280 of record VXCM01001449.1, on the reverse strand, counting down.
CTTTTCACACTATGGTGACATCTACAGCATGTGCCATCTCCTTACAAGTTGTTAAACTTAAAACAACTCTGTGTGTTTTGTGTGTGTGAAGCAAGTTGCAGGAGCTGTGTTTATAGTCTTATATGTGATGTAAAGTATAAAACAAAGATTTTTGGTGGTTTGCACAAAGACCTTACAGAAACAGACTCCTGTCAGATGTGCCTATGAGCCAGGTTATTTTACAGGTGTCTCATTGTATGACATGGTTTGCTTTTTATGTGACTGTGTTTTCACAGTTATTTGATGTCTTCACTTTAAATCACTTAATAGAATAACCTGCCTTACAGATGAATGAAATCAACTCATCACAGGCTTTCTGTGAACAGAAAAAAGGTCACCACCACTGTTATTTACAGATGCTGATGTTAATCTTCCACAAAATGAAAAATTAAATAAAATATTTATTTTTCCTGCAGACCAGGAGACCAGGCTTTATTTCATCAAAATCTTGGAGTAGCTGACATTACAGTCCTCAAAGTAAAATGAAACAGAATCCAGTTTCTCTTTAGGTTTAAGGCATAGCTTAGAGACAAAAACTGTCTAAATGTTGAATTCTGGTACAGCAAATGCTAAAACAAATCATTGTGACAATTAAGTTGAGCCATTTAAGGCAAGTTTTACTGAAGAATTCCAAACTAATTTAAACTGTCTGATAATCACATATCAATACCAAACATGATCAGCAGTGATGATTGGGTCAGCCCTAGTCAGCATCAACCCAGTCTTCTTTAGCCCAATCAGGCAGCTGTGTTGAATATTCAAAATCTGGTCCTTTGTAGCGTAAAGCATGGAGATACATAATGAGTTCCTTCTCTGTGGGGTCTGGTCGTACAAGCTTACATTCACTACACAGGTGGTCTCTAGTCCCTGAGGGGCTCTGCAGAGGAGAGTCAGTTGCTTCTGATTGATTCCCATTTGTTTTGGTTGGTGCAGAGCCCTCTGATTTGCTAGATGAGGTTCTATCCCTGTTCTGTTCCTGTGGCGGTGGCTTCTCTACGCAGCTGCTGCCCTGATTCCTGTGCTGCATATTTGCTGTATTGCTGCTTGAGTTAGATCTACAATCTTCCAGCACCAGCGTGTCTGGCTTTTTATCAGAAACACACATGCCTGTCTCTGTCTGACAACTTCCTCCACTCTCGTCAGGTTTAGAGGTGCCATCTAGCTTATTGGTTTTCTGAGTTGTCCCAGTCTTGGCATTCCCTTCCAAAATCCCAGTCCCATAATCTGGAATATCCAGCAGGTACAGACTTTCCTGGGAGCGATGTTCCTCTACCAGAGCCTGGAGCAGTTCTTCATCACTCCTTCCCACCTGCCCCCCTTTGCCCCTGTGAGGGCCCCAAGCTGAGGACCCATAGATGGGATCATTGAGAATGGGGAATCCGAGGTATTGGAGGTGGACCCTGATCTGATGTGTGCGGCCAGTGAGGGGTAAACAACGGACCACACTGGTTTTTCCATTGAAGCTAAGCCTCTGGAAGACGGTTCGGCACTCTTTTCCCTTAGGGTCAACCCGGCTGAGGCCAATCTTAAAGGAAACCACCAAGATGGGCTCCTCACAGATCAGCTCTCCCTCTGGAAACTCCCCCTCCACTCGGCACACATATTCCTTTTCTAGCTGTTAAAAAAGTAAATGAATAGTACTTTTTTGTGGAATAGAACACTCTATATTGCAAATGCTTTTATGTTAATGGCATAATACAAGAAAAATTAAAGACTCACACCAGTAACAGTGCATTTTTTTCACTTCACAGTTATGAGTCTGTGAACAGTCTAAATGGTGTATTTGCCTAGTCAGAAATCAGAATTATTGTACTACAGGTCTGCCTCATTGTAATTTCTAGTTTCCCATTGATTAATGAGATTATAAACTATTTTAAGGAACATAATCTAACATTTTAAATTGCACATATTTCTTCTCATGAAATTCACTTACAGCTTAGAGGGTGCTCTGTAGTAAGAAGAAAAATATAAACAGGTAAATGGTTGGAAGCACATGTCATAAATGGCTGAAATGTGCACTTATATTAAGTTCACAGTCCACTCCACCCTCACTGTTTTGAAAAAACCCTAAATATCTGTCTGTGTGAACAAGCAAATGGAGGCAAAGTGAAAGATTAGGCCTCTGTGTTTTGGTTTTGTCTTATATTTTCACTTGACTTTTGGAGACTTGGCTAGAGAAGCTACTGAACAGAAGGACCCTGTGCTGCATTACTTGAAAAATTGCTTTCAACGCTGTCACACAATCCTAAACCTACCTGTCTGCCTCTCACCAGCTGGTCAAGTTTCTTTGATGTTTCCAGTGTCCTGGCAAACAGCAGAATCCCAGAGGTTAGTCTGTCCAGTCTGTGGACTGTATGGAGCTCAGAGATGCCACGCTCTTTTCCCAGGATGAAAATCACTGTGTTGTGGCGGAAACGACCACAGGGGTGGACTGGAATGGAGGCAGGCTTATCAACTACAAGCACTTCACCATCATCCACAAGAACCTCCAGAGGTTTGCCAATCACAGGTGGCTCATGACGGTGCACCGTGTTCCTCATGTGGTCGTTATTCTGTGAATAATGAACATGAAGACACAAGTTACAAGATTTTGTTGATCTTGTACAAAAGATCAACCAGTAGAATATCAGATTTCTGGATTTACAGATTTGGTTTGTCACCTCTTAAATGATAAATTTTTGTTTTAACTTATGGCTGAACTGTATGTATGCATTCTGTCAGGAAAAGAAATGTTCAAGACACATTTTCTGTAACATTATGTGATATTGAAAAAATATGACAATTAACCAGGAGACCTTTAAATGTCAATTAATGTCATACATCTTTTTTGGGGGGGGGGGAATTAAATTGTCTTACATATAAAATCATAATGAAAGGTCAATTTGCAAGTGTCAAGCATTCATTTTGGGTACAAGAAGAAAAACTTCTAACTCAGTTACATGCATCGATTAAGCCACTGACCCTGAGTATCACTGACAGGTCCTCTACAGGGGTCTCGTTGAGCCGGATCCGACCCTCTTTGGCAGCCCTCTGGTAAAACTCTATGGATTCTGCTCTGAACTCACTCTCGAAGACCTCCAGAAGGCTCTTCCCAATCCACCTGCCTTTGCAGTAGGTTTTGAAGTCAAAGTAGTACGGATTCACTTTTCGGAGTCCGCCTTCAAAATAATAGGATGTCTCGTTGAAATGCTCCTGGCTGAAGCTGACACCTGGGTTCCGTTTCTGTGGAGGAGGGATGTATCTTTCCCCTGGACGTTGTTTCTTCCCTCCAGCTCCTCTCCGCCTTTTCCCTCGGCCATTCGTCTCAGGCTCGTCCGTCTCGTCGCTTTTGCGTTTACCGGTTTCGGTGGCCTGTTGTGTCCAGATCCCCTCCACGGACGCTGTGGTGTTTACCTCCAGTGCTTCGGCGGAGAAAGTTGCCTGCTCCATTACAGAACTGCTCTGCTGACAGCGTGGAAAATCAACAGATTGATTCGTAACGCGTTTATAATGAGTAATATGGTGTTGTGGTTCTGCTGCTTTGCAAATTACATTGTTTATACTGAACGGAACAGAAGGACGGTGATGGCAAATGGAAAACAACTTCCCTCTAATTCTGGAAAAAGATGCGCTCTTCTGAGAATTAAACACAACCAAACTTCTGAGAATGTTCGCTATTTTGCCTGTTATTGTCTTTAAACCAAACGTTTGGTGAGCAAAGGTTATTTTATGACGTATAAAAGCTCCAATCGAGACACTCACGTGCATTGCTCTCTGGCTAGAAGTCCTTCTCAGCACGGACGCGCAGTGATGACGTATTTTTGTAGGCAAATCTCTCTTCTTCTTTAAAATTTTATGGCGGTTGGCAAACAACAAATTGGTGCATTACCGCCACCAACTGGNAAAAAAAAAAAAAAAAAAAAAAAAAAAACACACACAAAAAAACCCAAAACATAACAATAATAATCTCATATTCTAACACTTAACCCTGTTCTCCTTAAATAATGGAACAAAAAAGAATAACATAAAGCCCCTGAGCTTTGTTGTAACATATCTTTCAGATTAAAATTTACCTTTCTCTCTTTTAGACTGTTCATCAGCTCCCTTCTCTCCTCTGTATACTGTGGACATTCTGTCATTACATGTTCTATTGTTTCATCTACATTGCAATAACTACATCTTCCTGAGTTATGTTTTCCTATTTTAAAAAGTGAAACATTCAACCCTGTGTCCAAACCTCAACCTCAAAATGATTATTTCATCTCTTCGATTTCTACCTGCTGATCTCATTTTCCCTACTGATCTTTGAATATTGTAATACCACCGTCCTCTTCTTTCCTCATCCCACTGTTTTAAGCAAATCTTTTTCTTCTTCGTTGTTGTATTTAATGACGAATTTCTGCCTCATCTCGCCACTTAGCGTTCATTGATTCTTAAACCTGTTTCTGTCAGAATATGTGGTATTGTTTCCTTTTGCTAACATAGTATATGTTTTAAATTTACTGTATTCTTGTATGCCCTACTCTTGTTCAAGTGTTACTTCATATGTTATTCAAAGGTTCCTTCCCTTTCATTTTAGTAATACCCCCCAGGCGCTTGCTAAAATACAGAAATAAAATCTGTAAAGTTTCATAATCATAAAAAAGATGTCTCAGAATTATACTATTACATATAACTTAATCTAAAAACAATTTAAAGTATGAATCAGACAACTTTAATGTGCAAGTCTTTATGTAAAATGGATTTAGGATAAAATATGTTCACTACCTTTTTTTTTTTTAGAGCCTGTCTGCCAACACCATAGATTAAGTAAGAAACACATCTTGTATATACTTATTACATTTTTATTAATAAATCTGATTAGTGCAGACATTATTTCAAATATCTGAACTGCTGAAAAAATTGTCTTAAGTCACTGGGATCTGACACTTTGCCCCATTCTACTGGCAAATAATGTCAACTAGACACTGTATACATCTCTCATACATACATCTCAAAATAAGAGGCAATTCTTACCACAAGATAGAAATGTTACATTTTATTAAATCTCCTTGGCTTGTATTTAGGTATGTATTAATGTATTTCTGCATCCATTACAAAAGGATTTACACAAGATTACAGTCTTAAATAAACAACCAGCACTTCATCATCCACATCTTCTGTTCACTCTCTTCCTCGCGTTAAGGATTCTGGGAGTTAAATTGTCAGCAGATAGTCCAGTAATAAGCAGTTAGTCACTCACTCTGTCAGCACTGTAAGATGACAATGGGGTCAGGCAAACAAAGCCAGATTATCCGCGGATGTTGCTAGGTGAGGGCCAGGTGGCCATAAGACTGAGCTCAGTGAAACCATAGGGAGTGCGATGGGGCTCAAGAGCTGCAGCACCAGCGCCACCTCCTGCAGGGGCAACCACACTGCAGTCAGAGCTCACCTCTGAGGAGAGAAGATAGTGAATGTCATCAGAGAAAAACTACAGCATATGGGTGGATGTCACTCATGACTGCACCAACAAATTTAGATCATAGATCTGACAGAGAAACTATACAAAAATCAGTTACCAAAGGAGACTGTCTTGTTAGTTTCATTCACTAGTTTTGATTTTAGAATGTTTGGTTTGTGAGATACCCAGGCCACTGATGCCTCTTGTCAGTAAGGGGAACATAGATCACTCCCATCAAAGCTTTCTTGAGGAAGGTCCCATCACTCTGCCGATCGTACTGTTCTAGCACCTGACTTCCACCATCTGGGCCCACTGGGAGAACCAAACGCCCACCTGGCTTCAGCTGCTCCAAGAGCTTCCACAAAGAGAGGGCAGGAGTTTAGTGTAATCATGCAGTTCAAGAGGCAAATTCAACTCAGTCAGCCACTCTTCACCCCTATGGATGTCAAAGTCCCTTATCAAATTAAAGTTTATTCTATTCTATTGAAAAACCAATGTGTGCTTACAGCTTTAGGAACAGTAGCTGCAGCAGCTCCAACATGAATGGCATCATAAGGTGCGCCATCTGGGTAGCCAAGCCTTCCATCCCCCACTGTGGGCAGATATGACTTGTGTAATACTATGTACAGTATGTGTATGTAATGACTATCACCAATACCACATCAATACTGCTGGTCTGAGAATTAGAGCAGCTTCAGCATCCAAATTCAAGAAGGCCTGTCTCACCTACAAGTTTGATGCGTCCAGAGGAGAGCAGTTCTGCGTCATCGGACTGCACATTTTTTATTGACCTTTGAACCAATTCATCAATGTGTTCAATACCAACCACTCTACCTGTTGGCCCTACCTACACACAACAGAAAAATGCAGCTTGGTTGTCATGTTATGTGAGAAAATATAAAGTCAATGATATGTTTACTGTAAGAAACACGCCAAATTTGTAGAACCTACCATCCTTGCAAAGCAGGCAGTAAGATAGCCACTTCCTGAACCCACATCCAGAGCCGATGCCCCTTCAATTAGCTTGTCACTCAGCACCTCCAAAGCGTGAGCATGCTGTCAATAAAGACCCATAAAAAAAAAAATATATATATATATAAAATGCAAATCCATAAAAAAAGTCCAACTGCTTAACAATTTGTCCATATTGTTACATGATGTTACTCACCATGTGTGGTGCACTGATGGTTGCCCTGTAGCCTGTGGTGACAAAAATCATAGTGCACACAGTGACCGCACACATCAATAGGGGACTACAACTACACAAAATTTACTCTATAATAAATATACTGAGTCAGATGACCATGTAATTACACAAATAAGCATGTGTGTGTGAATTTATTTGTAAAAAGTGGCTGATACCTATGGACTGAGGAGAGTCTGAGTATGGATAGTCTTTAGAATAGAGCCCTCTGTCTGTAGCCAGCATGGCATCATACACTCTGTCACACCGGATCACACCATGATCTGAAGGAGAAACGAGGATCCAATAAACCGAAGTATGGATGATTAATTTATATGAAGGAAACGCAGAAATTAATCTGTTGTTTTTAAGAACAAATAAAGAGTGAAAGCATAATGCATATTGTACAAAATAGTCATAAGTTAGAGCCAGGCGGTATATCAATATCAAATCCATATTTTGATACAACTAAAATCTTCTGAGATTTTGATTTGTCACAAACTACAGCAGTTCATTAAAACAATATTTCAAACTACTTTACTGTTCTAGCTGAATGAAATCCTTGCTTAAAGTCAATTAATAATGTCTATTTTTCAGAGTACATTTCACCCAAGCACCATCAGTACTATAGTCATACTCAAAATATCATCACATCAGTGATTTTGTGAAACTGAGTAAAAACTCTTCCAATACTAAAAGGATTAATCAAGTAGTAGGCCTGATCAATGCTGTCAAAAATGAATTGACCACAATTTCAATAATCAGTTAATTGTTGTGGGTATTTGTCAGGTAAAAATGACAAGCATTTGCTTGTTCCTGCCTCTCAAGCCATATTAAACTGGCTGTGTAGCTACTAACTGGTTAAGGATAGTGAATCATAGACAAGGAAACATCATGGACAAAACAAGCAATTTGAAGACATCACATCAGAATGTGGGAACTTATGATGGATGATTGTTGGATGGCTGATTGTTAATGAAAATAGTAATTAGTTGCAACTCTTGTGACTATGACCCTGTTAATAACGTAAAGCTCAGACGTATGATTGTTAGTTATTACCCCTGAGTCTGCTGATGAGCTCTGGATGTGTTTTACCGCTGGACATCCACGCCATGGTCCGGGACAGCAGCACACCCATAGGGAATGCCACCACTGCCAAACGCAGCACTGCTCGCATCTCCTACACTGGCTCTCCCTGCAGTGACATGATGGTCAGCGCTTGTCAGCCTAAATACATGACACACATATTGTTGTAACATCGATTTAAAGTCCGTTCTTTATCTTCCTTGTAGCAATGAAGGTTACACAGATGTCAAAGAAAGTAGGCGTATCAAGAGTATCAGAAGTGCACAATTGAAATGTTGCAGGACAAATTATTCACCAATAAATTTCTACCACGATTGAAGGTTTAAATAGTTAACATTAATTGCAAATAGTCGATTTGTTGTTAATACAAGTTATTCAAACAGTAAATCCTCAAATAAAACTCTGACGTCGTCAGAATTTTATTTACCTTCGTAGTTCACTGAAGTCCACCGTCCCTGAAGCAGGGACAAGCTTCCTGACTCCTGACCCGCCCACCCCCTCAGCGGACCAATAAAATGCGCACTTTCCAACATACAACCGCTAAAAGCCAATCAAATTTGACAGGCAGTTACTGTGTCCAATCAGAAGAGCCAAAATAAAAAAAGGGGTTTATTTTGTTTGGAATCATGGATAATGGAAACGAAAACGTTTAGCTAGCAAGGCTAATCTTTAGTTTTTGAGAAATCTACGTGTAATATTAAAGCAAACTACTTTTACTTTGTCAATCTTTTCATACAGGTAAGATGTTGGGATGACATGTATGTACATCATTACATTGGCGAATCGTTTTAAAAAACGTAACCTTAAGTAGTTTTGGTTAGCTTAAGTTGTATATTAGTGAGTTAAGGATAGCCCAATTTTTGTAAGCTTTTTATCAGTCACTGACATCTGCTTGATTTTTTGCGTATTATCTGACTTTTAACACTATTACGAGAAACCCCACGCGTTTTAAATATTTCTTTAAAGACGTTTTCCAATCATTAAAACAGAGTGACGTTGATACTGATCTTTAGATTTGTTTGCTCGGTACACCAGAATGATTGATGATTTCGAGCGTCAGGAGCTCCGGTCCAGCGGAGAGCTGTGGTCCCAGATCTGCTCGGACCTGCCGGGGTTGCAGGGGGAGACAAGTCCAGAAACCAGTTCTGAGTTCAAAGACTCATTCCAGCCAGTAGCACAACAAGGACTGCGGGCCAATGGACACTCACATGGGACATCTACTGGATCTCTTAGTGCTGGATGGGAACCCATGGAGGACTCTGAGATCTACATAGCCAGTTTAGGTAGTCGTCTCCATCCTGTTTGACTCCCCTGTATGACTGTAGACCTCATGTCCCATTAAGACCACCTCCATCCATCCATCCAAGCATACATCTGAAAGGTTTCATAGCTGCTCTCAATACGGTTCATGGATTAAAAAGTATTGTTCATACTTGGATAATAATAGTGAAAACTATATCCCCATAAATTGCCACATGGATTCTGATAATGATATATAATAACTTCTTATAAAATATGTTAATTTGTTGGACCGGACTGTAAACATCTAGTTAGATATCACTGGTCATTGTAGCTATTCTTAATTGTGTGGGGATTCAGACAATTTTACTGAAAACTGGGATGTAAGTAAAGATAATTTGACCAGCCGTTGATGATATTTTTTGTTTTTTCTTTTTGTTATTAAAACAGAATTACGTTAATTTCTAATAAGATACAAAATATTTTATCTACATTTTGCTGCAGAGAACCGTCTGAAGAAATTGAAAGGCCAGTCCGGTGATGTGACCTCCAAAGAGATGTTACGCTCTTTGGCTCAAGCTAAGAAGGAATGCTGGGACAGATTCCTGCATGATGCCCAGACCTCTGAGCTCTTCCAAGGCAGCAACATGGATGAGAGGTAAGCTGTGAGGGGCAGATTGTGTTATTATGTTGCACACTTCTGCCAGGACACATATAGATCAAAATGAAAGAGTTAGTGTATGCTGTTAACTTCCAGGTCATGCTAAAGCTCTTATGCTTCTTCATAACAGCACTCAGCTTTATATCTTGGTGATTTTTTATCTCTGCGAAGAAGATTATGTGATCATTAGGATTTGCTTGTCTGTCTGTTAGCAGAATAGCTCAAAAAGTTATGGACGGATTTGGATGAAATTTGGGGGGATAGATAGATAATGTTGAGAGGAAGAAGTGATTAAATTTTGGAGGTGATGCGGATCATGTTCCGGATCCAGGATATGATCCTATAAAATCCTTGGTGGAGGTATGTGCTTTCGGTATGTGCTCTTGTCTTATACCAGGTTTTGTACTATTTTCTTTTCTGGATTAAAGGACCATACCATCCATTTTGCATCTTTGAGCCTTATATATTCAGTTTTCATACACGTAATGTTAATGACAATCATTTTCTAAAGCATACTACTGGAACGGTAAATTAAAAAAAAATTTCCTACCTTCCAGACCGCCATTGGTTTCAGTTCATTCTGGTATGCTATTAAAATCNTTTTTTTTTTTTTTTTTGTAAGTTTTGTAATTTTAGCGTTTAAGCGCAGTAAAAAGCACAGAGTGAATGTATGTCCACCGGGGAACATAGTCCCAAAAGAAGACATGCGTTTATCAAAAAATTTAAACGACCGCGACTTCATAATGCAGCGTAACTATTAGCAGGTGAAACATCAGTTTTTAAGGTGGGCGTATCACTTGAATATTTGATTTTGAAAGATTAGGAGATTTTGCAAAATATTAGGAAAGCTTTTGGGAAATGATTGTCAGCAACCTTACATGTATAAAAATGGAATATATTAGGCTCAAACATGCAAAATGACTGGTATGGTTCTTTAAGGTTATTATAGATCTCCTACTCCTGGCAACGAAAAGCGTTATTTTAGGATTATTAGAGTCTCATCTTCTTAATCTCCTTGTGTTTTTGTTTACCTCCCTTCCCAGCACTCTTGAACACTTCAAAAGGTGGTTGGTTCCTGAGAAGGTGGCCATTAGTGCAGAGGAGCTGGAATATCTCCTTAGACCATCTCACAATAAGGAAACAGCCGAATCAACCCAAACACAGGCCGGAGAAGAATTGGATGAAAAGATAAACGACTCTAAGGATGATGACACTCACAGCCCAGAGAAATGAGTGTGTTAAAAAAGGTCACACTAAAGGAGAAACTAATTTGGAGTGTATTCAGTAGTGGAGACTTGTTCCAAAAATGCTCATTGAGAGCTGTGTTTTGTCCAAAGCTTTTGTCATCATTGGCTGAAGAAGCAATTACAGCTCATCATCATCATCATCTTCATTTCCATCTCCTGTATCCCCAGCAACTAAGTGTTAAGTCCTTATTCACTCAGTCACATCTGCTTTGTGCTTGCCACTCATCTTTTCAGCCATCACAAAATGCATCAATAAATGCATATTAAATAATTCGTAAGTAGGCATATTTGTTCTGTAGCAGCAGAATTACGCTTGGTCTTTGTAATAACCTCCATTATACTGTATCTGCAACATGAAATACTGTCCTTTAAATACATATACAGATGTTAATGAAGGATCACATGCAGTTTTGTTTTATATCTTGGAATTGTAACTAATGCTTGTTTTGCAAAAACTTTTATTTTTTCTTTTTGAAATATCTAGAGAGGGAATACTCTGAGATATACTCCTGAATATAGTGTAACATATTGTGTAATATCTTTATCCTTGCCATGTTGATTTTTGCACATGAAATCTTATCCATGTTTCAATAAAAGTAAAGTCAGTTTTGCTCAAGTCAAATTTTTGCCTTCTAAATTGAAAGAAGGGCACCGTTAACTGAGGTGCAGCAGGTAATTATGATCTTGTGACATACTACATTTATTAGAGGCCACATATTTGTGATGCGCAATGTTATTCTCAATGTAGCAGTTTGCTCTGTTGTGGTGCAGATTTCCAGCTATCTTTAGATGGCAGCAGAGAACCAAAATATGTCCACAAAGTAGATTTCCAGTTGAATCAGTTCTACAAAAATCAGCAATTGGTGCATTTTTCATCTTTACTTTTTATCATTCAGCTAAAACAGACCTCCGGGGAATTTGGAAGGATGAACAAGACAATCACCAATACAATAAGGAAAATTTTGAATCTATATAACAAACCTAATTATAAGTTATACTATATAAAATAATCAAACGTGTCAGTTGACTAGTTCGATGATGAGTTTACTCTTCCCCTCTGGGTTTGTCCTAGTTACAGTATACATCAATATTTTGTTTTTTCAATTTAGTCTGGAAAGATCTCCTGGAAAAAAACATTTCTTTGAAAATCACCCATGGCTCCAGTCTAATTTGAATCAATTTCATCTGACCTTTGGGATCACCTTATTATCCCGCAGTGTCTCCTCCATTCAGCCTGCAGAGTGACTGTACGAGTCATCTGACAGCAGCAGAACTCAGATGGTGTTTAAATTTCTTCTAAAATCAAAACAAGACAGAGTTTTAGTCAGTTGATTCTGGATCATGCCATTAACTATATATATATATATATATATATATTTTTTTTTTTTTTTTTTNTTTTTTTTTTTTTTTTTTAAACAAATATGACTCCATGCTCACATGTTCTCAGAGCATTGGGCTTTGTGGTAATGAGTTGGGACACATGATGATGTGCAGATCAAAATGGTAGAAAATTAAAATTTGTTGGCATTTTCACTTTATTAAAAAGCAATTCCATTTCTGAAAGGAGCAAGAAAAGCACCTGCAAGTTCCTCTGAGAGAAAGAATTTAAAGCAGCATTTAATCCTGTAAAGCTCACCAAAAAAAAAATCATTTAAAGTCCCAAACCTTTTTTTTTTGACAATGTATATTTGAGCAAAATATCAGAATTAATGAAGAAAAATCTGTATTTTCTCAATCAAGTCCAATTGAAAAGATATATATTCAAATTCTTATTAAAAAAACCAAATAAAACTAAATGATAATTTCAAATGTATATTCTATATATTTTCATAGAAAATGGTGAACTCTACAATGTGGTTGAATTGTGTGGTGAAGGGTAAAAATAAAAATCCCATCTTTTAATACTTTGTGAAATCGAAATTTTTTTTTTATTTATTAAGATACTTAAACTATATTCCCAAGTCCTGAATTTAAAATTAGATTTTCATTATGTTATGTGAAACTTTAATGATAAATGAAAACTGGTTTTAGAGAAATACAGTAAGATATCAGAAGAAAACTACAGAAAGAAAATCATCTACAGTATTATAAGTATATAATATTATAATAATAATAAATAATAATAATAATAATATAAGTATATAATATAAGTAAATAATACATTTTGTGGGTCATTATAGCATGCTACAAGTTTGTATAAAAGGTTAGTACATAATGGCCCAGTTACAATGCATGTTATTTAATTAAAAAAAAAAAAAAAANTAAAAAAAAAAAAAAAAAGTCACCTTCATTATTGAAGCTAATGCATGCTAATCATGATCTTTTTGTATGAATTTCTGAATTACTTAATAACACTAAGCTCTGACTACATAAAGTGTTACCCTTTACAAGTAATGAAATTATAAAATCTTTTGTGTCCTACAGGTTGGAGGAGGATTCTGGGTATGTCTAGATATTTGCTGCATTGTGAGAGCTGCAGCTGAAATATAATGTCCAGCATTAAAAATGTTTAGGCACAGAGCACTTAAGTTAATGTGATATATCTATTTTACTCCTCATGCATTTTGTGGGCCATCATGTGAGATGTCTGTTGCAGAATAAATTATAGGATCCCATACCATCATCAGTGAGAGTGTTGGAGTCATCCCATAGGATGAAAATTGTCATAAAATGTGACAACAGCCATATAAATCTATTGTTCAGTACCACGGACACAGTACAAGTCCTATTCAGAAAATATAGTGATGCCACATTTTTAAAAAGTATATTAAATTAACAGTTTATTACCAGACAGGCCCACAGCCCCAAAATGAATATTATAGGAAATTGTAGTGATTTCCTATTATGATTCTGAGGGAGATTGAATACGATAAGGTATCTCTTTTTTGATTTAACTGGAGGTGAGTCATTCATATAAAGAGAGAGAGAGAGAGAGAGAGAGAGAGAGAACCTCTTCAGTATCAGGCAGAGCGTCTGTAGTGAAGACGTATGAGGACACAAACAGGAGCTGGACTGTCCTGTCAACTTCCATTATTTTACAAATCTCATTGAAGTCTGACATCACAAACAGGTACTCCTTTCTTTTATTTCTACTTTCTGAAATTTCTCTGGTAACTGTCATATTTGTATGAAAATAGAAAAATAGAATAATTGTATGAGTAATATTTTTTTTTAACATTGTTAGAACTTATAAACTGCCCATTAAGACTTGTAAAGTTGATAAAAAAAAATCTACTATAGATTTTGTTCTTGTCATTGTATGACTAAATAGGTCAGAGACACAGCTGATCCAGCACAAATATTAAACCTGTGGTTAGAAATAATTTGATTGTAATAAATGTGTTCAGGATGTCCTGCTCAGACTAAAAAACAATTTTCCTGCTCAACAGCAGGAAGGAAGCAGCTGTTCCATTTCTTTTAGGTGATATTTGATAGATACAATATGATCTCAAATTTACAAAATTAGGAGGCATTTCAGCCAAACATTCTGAAAAGATTGAAAATTAGTAAGAATTTGTTTGATTAAAACAATGTCATTGCAAAAATAGATGTGGATGACGATTTGCCGAGGCAGAGAGAAAAAGAAAAGAAAGGATGAGATGTTGAAAAGAATTTGAGACAGATGAAAGTAAAAATGAGTTAGTGCTGGGATCTGTTAAAAGAGGACAAGCGCTGCTTCGGCTTTTCAACGAGATTGAGTGGCTGAGAGTAGACATAGGATCACTCTTTTTTTTTTTTTNCTTTTTTTTTTTTTCCTCAGCAGCATAGGATCATTCATTAATCTGAATGTTACTCAGTCCTCCTTCATACTATTTAATCATGATGAAATCTTCAAATGAGATGATATGACCTTATTATTCAAGAAATTATGCAATTACTGTGTTAACAAAGATTAAATGTTATGATATATTCTGAATCATTTGATAAGTGGTAAAAATTAGAATTAGAACATTTGCCTGTTGTGATACAGTATTTTGATGATTCATATGCAAAAACTGATATTCTTTCTGTCTTGTGCTGTCTGTCTGTAGTTATGGACTGGGAGACATCACTGACACAATCTTGGGTGAACTCTTCTCCTGCCTTCCCTCCCTCTCCATCTTTGTCTGACACTTCATCATCATCATCATCCTCATCCTCCTCCTCCTGCTGTAACTCATCCCGTTCCCTCATCTCAGTCCCATCCTTCTCTGGCCTGGATCACCTGTTCAACCTGAAGCTTCTCTTCATCCCTCTTTATTCCGTTGTGGTTCTGGTCGCCTGCTCTGGAAACCTCCTCCTGCTCCTTCTCATCTGGCTCAACAAGAAAAGACACAGCACCACCAACTTCCTCATCAGCAACCTGGCTCTCGTTGACCTGGTCATGTGCATCTTCTGCGTCCCTCTGACGGCATCCTACGCCTTTGACAAGCGTGGATGGATATTTGGACGCCACATGTGTCATTTTGTCACCGTGATGCAGTCTGCAGCCGTCTATGCAGCCGTCCTCTCCCTCATGGCCATCGCCGTAGATCGTTATGTTGTTGTGGCTTATCCCATCCGCAAACGAGCAGGTTGCCAGTTCTGCTGTGGTCTCGTGGTCCTGATCTGGGTGTCTTCTCTGGCATTGGCCACACCCACAGCAATGCACACTGTCTACCTGGACCTGCAGGCTGCAGGTCTACAGATGGCTGTGTGTGAAGAGTTCTGGGATGGGCAGGAGAGAGGCCGCCTCATTTATTCTTGTTTCATTCTCTTCTTCTCATATTTTGTCCCACTAGCAGCTGTCTCCATTTCCTACTGTGCCATATCCTACCAGCTGAGGCAAAGGACCACATCAGGCTTAACAGCATCTCCAGTGCTGAGATCTACTCGGGCCGCCTGGAGCAGGAGGAGGAGGAAGACCTTCTGCCTGTTGCTGGTGTCTGTTCTCTGTTTCGCCTTCTCCTGGCTGCCCTTACAGGTATGCATGAATGAATGAAGAGACTAAGTGATGGGGTGAAAAATAAACTACAGTAGAAGGAACTCAGAGACTGCATGCCTCTGCTGAAGCTACACATCTTCTAAAGTTATTTTTTTAAAAGAGAAAATTCTTAGAAAATGCTTATAAGTTTTAATATGCATCTGGATCCAGATCTGCATCAAAAAAACAAAAGTGATAGAAAATCATGCAGACTGATATTGGCTTTGAATTTTGAAGAATACTTAAATTCTGTCTAAGAATATTAGTACTTTGTACAAGGATGAATGCATCAGCAGAGGTATGAACCAAAAACAAACAGGCAAAGGTAAAGGTGAAACAACATCTACCTGGTCAATGGGCACGCTTACAGTTGGCAGCAGGATAGCAGGGAGAACAGGCAAACCCATCCAAGGCTGGTAAACGGAAAACATATACAGGTAAGCAACAGAGTCAAAACCGCAGCAAAGCAGACGCTGAAAAACATTAGAACAAAAAGCTACTAACAAAAAGGCAAAGACTAAGGGGAAACTGGCTGGTATATTCTCAAAGAGGGTAATCAGGAAATGGGAAGCAGGTGCGTGGGTCAGGTGATAACTAGAGGAGGAAAACTCAGTGGTGACCCAGTGGACAGGTGAAGAATTGCAGCTTCATGACAGAACTAAAATTTCAAGTGAGTCAGACTCATAACCATCGAGGTTGAGGCCATTTTATACTTAACATGTTGCTGAAGCACTGTGTAGGTGATATGCCAACAAATTCAAAAAGCCAGTTTAGAGTTGACGTGCATGTAGCTCTAAATTTGGTCACATAAACTAACAATTTGTTCCTTTATCTATGGCCTAACTTTCCACCAAATTTCATTCAAATCTGCAAGATAATTTGTGATTTGACCTGAGATTTTGAGAATAAACAAATGAATTCATGCACACAAACTTTTGACTGATTATAACATTCTCGACCCTTTCAGGTGGTGAATTTGATCCGTGACCTGGACACCGACTTCTCCATCTTGGGGAAGAATTATATAAATGTTATCCAGGTGTCGACTCACCTGTTTGCCATGAGCTCTGCCTGCTACAACCCTTTTATTTACGCCTCCTTACACAACAAGTTCCTGTCTTACCTGTGTCGTCACTTCCTGTCCCGGTGGAGAGGAAAAGGAAAGGACAGGAGTCAAAGGTCAAGTATTCTGACAGTGTCTCACAGAGTGCTGCACCCTCACACCTCCTCCATGATGGCGGATGTGCCAGCTGCTGCTGGAAATAACTCTGTTCCTCTAGAAAACTACTGACTCTTCATGTTTGTATGTCATCCTGCTAAATGTATCATTGGAATTTTACCTGCTGCTGTTTCCTCAGCAGGATGTTGAATGACTTTATGCTAAATTTATATATATATATATATATATATATATATATATATATATATATATATATATATATA
>VXCM01001449.1:0-15937 GCA_014773175.1 Lucifuga dentata | reverse complement strand
ATATATATATATATATATATATATATATATATATATATATATATATATATATATATATAAAAATCTCATATCTGCTTTCATAATAACAGACGAATGGAGTAAAAGGAGGTTTTATGAAGTTGGTACAGGTTCTCATTCACCAGCCACATTGTTACGCAGCTCAATTCATGGTCACAAATCAAACTAAACTGCAATTCTGTCTCTTTGGAGAAACTTATATACAGGCGAAAGAATCATATTAACATCAGTCTGCAGTGTCTGAGGATATTTGACAATGTATATTTTATAACAGATGTATGCACATTTTGTTTGTAGCCTGAAAAATTTTGATTACCACTGTTTAAGATGTTTCATGTGTTGTTCGTAAATGAGTATTAAACATCCATTTCAGACTGTGATTTTGCTATTGTCTTTACAATATATTGTATGTAATGGACTTTATAGTTTCATCACTGTTGCTCGTATTTTTGTACATTTAAAATATTTTAAAAAAACTTATGGCATGCTTCTTCATAACCATTTGATTGCATAGTATGGAAAATGAAAATGAATGAAAATGATTCTGATCTAAATGTTTATATGCTATATTCCTGTCCAGCTGAACTGATGAATGTTTTCGTATCAAGTCTGTACATACATTATGTCAGATGAATTTTGCTGAATATTATAATTATATAATTATACTCAATAAACAGTTTATTTGAAATACCTTTCCCTTCAGACTTATTTCAGGACTCATAATAGGACCATGCAGGGTTTTCTGTAATAATGAATAAATAATAAATAATATTTTCTTTGAACACAATCTGGCCTTTTGAGGCACTGAATGCTTTTCACACTCTTCCAGGTGTAAACTGTGACATCTGACAAACACACCAGGGAATGCTAAGTATGCTGTGTGTTTAAAAGTCATCTTATACACAGTGAAATCAAGATTAAGTTTACTGTTAATCAGGAAAAACACTGTAAATATAAACAACCTGAAGGCAACTTAAGAAACATAGACACTAGACAACAAATAGAGCTTTACACAGAATCCCCAGGTGTATTTTTTTTTTCACATCAACAGGTCATGCCTTAACATTAGTTAATGTGCTAAATAATGCAAATGATGACACTTAAGTTGTGCTGAATTTGAATATCAAAGTCCAGTGAAACAGGCAGAAAAAATGTTTCTTTTGAACTCATCCAGTTTATCTCTGAAAGGACAAACACCTGTTGACTCCAAAGAGTGAAATGCTAAAAGGTGTGCATAATGTGCAAAAATTTTCCATTTTAACCTGCACAACCAAAGCTGAGAAAGCTGTTTTCTTCTTTCTCTTTCTTTCTTTCTTTTCTTTCTTTCTTTCTTTCTTTCTTTCTTTCTTTCTTTCTTTCTTTCTTTCTTTTGCCTCCATTCCCCTCTCCTGAAATAGCGAGAGAGAGAGAGAGAGAGAAAGAAAGAAAGAGAGAGAGAGAGAGAGAGGATTTACTGTATATCTCAATAGCCCCATATGTTTTTTCATATCAGGAAGGCATAACTATTGTCATCTCTTCAGAGAGCTCAGGAAATGATTAAAAAGCAGTCTGTCACAGGCACATCACAATAGTTCTACTTGTGCACATGCTATCTTCATGTATGATTGTGTTGTTAAAAATGCCAATCCAAGCAGGCTTAACCAAGTCTCAATATGCAAATGTAAGTGGCATGAATATAGCAGTTTGTGTGATATGGATATTATTTCAAGACCGATGATGGCCGTCCTCCATCCTGAGGTTGCTGGGATTGTTACTCTGAAGTCTATGCATTTGTAATGTTCAGAGGAAAAACTCATCTCAGTTCAACAAAAGAGACAATCCAGGAATAACCTCAAAAAGCCTTTTCAGCTGAAGAAAACAATCATTTACAGCCTCTTACATTCTTTTGTTTCGTCTCTTTTCTCTCTACTCTCACAAAGATGTGAGACAACAACAAAAAAAAAAGAAAGATTCCAAACACCCACAGTGTCACCATAGACAGAGGTCAATACCTGAATAATTTTCAAGAGCTTTGATGGAGAAAGGCAATCTTAAATGTCAGAACAGCAAAAGTTTAATTGTTGCTTAATTGTCTTTTCCATTCACAGGAGATGTGCACGTGCCAAAAGGGCAACAGGAATTAGAGGAACGTACTGAACAAGACATGAAAGATTCAGGCCTCACTCAGGATAAAGGACAACAGGACAAAAATAATGTGGTGACACATTTAATTTTCCTCTCAATTTTACAGAAAAACAGCATCAAATCTCCATAATAAAGCTAAACTTTCAGAGCTATTAAACGTCACTTTGGTTGATGTACTGTATATTGCTACAGACATACTGACAGGGCAGGAAAGATTTGAAAGTCTTGGCGAAAAGAGGGAATTGGTCCACAGAATGAGTGAGCCTGTAGAAAGTCTGGCAGGTGTGTAATTTAAACACTTCAGGTTTTCTACTGAAATGCTTGAACTCAGCACAACACATGTAGCTGGATTATATGAAAATGCCATAAAAAGGCCATTTCTTTATCTCTCTAGATAGTCCAAACACACCAGATGACCTTTTGATTAAATCACTGATGTGAAAACATATTTTAAAAATACCTAATGACCACTGTCAGACAGTTTGTTTTTTTTATGAGTGGGCTTAATAATTGGTCAGTGATTTTACTGTCTTATTTATGAAAATATATAGAAACACATGACTTACTACTGAGATATACAGCAGCAAAGTCATTAAAAAAAAGATACAGGCTGATGTCTCT
Source organism: Lucifuga dentata (assembly GCA_014773175.1). Classification (NCBI taxonomy): domain Eukaryota; kingdom Metazoa; phylum Chordata; class Actinopteri; order Ophidiiformes; family Bythitidae; genus Lucifuga; species Lucifuga dentata. The sequence goes on along the minus strand of VXCM01001449.1, from coordinate 13,174 downwards.
TGTAAATAATCTAACAATCAATAAACAGAACTTTCAGGCTCTTATCCCACATTTGCCCGCTGTTTGACATGCAAATCATTCACCTCAGCATGCCTTTTAAAAGCTCATAGGTTGATTGAGTGGCATCAGTGGCCTCATGAATATTCATCAGAGGCCTGTTTTTTGAAGTTACTTGCTTTATGTGGCCTCTTGTAAGCTCTCAAAAGGTTGACACTCTTGTCTTTCCTATCATGATCTATGCAGCGTGACAGATAAATGGGGCTATAATCACTCTACCTGGAAAGAGGTGAATAAATTAGATGGAAACAGAAGGAAACGGCTTGGAGGAATGAAAAGAAAACGGACACTTCTTACATCATATTTGTGTAGCTTAATAGTCCTTATCTATCCATGTGTTTTCCACCATTATGTAAGAATGAAATGTAATTCATAATGCAAAACATGAAGAAAGATTCGGTTTGCACAAAGACAGAAAAAAAAAGAGATTTTCCTGTAATTTTTTCAGAATTTGAATATATTTCTGTTAAATTAGTCATAAAGTAAAAGACAATAAACATGTGGTTAACTGTTGTGAAAACTGATTGAATTATGTCATAAGTCACACAGAAACTCGACAAATCCTTATTAAACTCATACAGAGAACCTATAATCTATCAGATATTAAAATACTAGCCAAGTCCGCCACCATGTGGACAAGAGGTATTACTACAGCTCCCAACCTGACCAATTAGTATATTTAAAAAAAAAACAAAAAAAAAAACAAAAAACAAACACTCAGTCTTTCAAACTCATATATTATTTATTACAATTAAATATTTTCTTATATTACAGAGGTCCATTTGAAACCATACAAATAATCTGTGCTCTGATTAATATTTCCAAGTTATTCCCAAAATGCCATGCAAAGAATACGAACATAAATTCACATCAACAAACTAAAGTTTAAGTGTAATTTTTGTCCACCTGGAAATGAAATAAAGTTGATGTTCTTACCTATGTCTTTCTTTTTGGTACAAACAATGCTTTGTGGTTATTTGTGATCAGATCAGCATCATCTGACAAACATAAAAAAGGCATTTTATTTGGAAGGTGCATAAAAACGACTGTAACTGTTTGTCCTTCCTTTCAAGAAAAAGTTTGGAATACATATGAGTGGAAACAGGCACAGAGGACCAAGTAAGACATACGTATCACACCTCGATTATTAAACACAATTAGTTTGCTGAGTGATTCCTAAGGCCATAACATGTATGCGGTTTCTATTACAGAACCACATGAAATCAAATGTAGCGTAGTGTACCCAATTTTTTTTAACTGCTGTAATTTGCTGTGCCAATAAATGTGTCAATACCAAGTTTAATAAAATATCTGGGTCAAAGGAAAAGGTTTGTTCTGACAGACTGCTAACCTTTGGTTTGCTGAGAAGGCAGATTCTAATGATGTGGCTAGAGTCTATTTCTTTTCATATAAACTAATGTTAATCCAGGGAGTCTTATTATAAAATACACTCAATTTCAATATTATTTTCTGAAATTGTTTATTGGTCATGGGAAGCACTAGTCAGTATTTGAACACAATTGTATAAAGGCTTGTGTGGCTGTAGAGGGTAAAAGTCAGAGAAAGTGACCTCTATGACATCAGAAAAAGGCACTTTGTGTTGTTGCTGAAGGTAACAATTTTGAAAACTAAAGCCACTGTGAGAGATGTTGGGAAAGTTCATTTCACAAAAGGTCTAAGAGAGGATTTCGTTTTCAAACTTGTAGTCTAGCACCAACAGTTATTGTCTAAAGCATCAACAGAAAGTAACCTTTAACTATTTCCCTCTACAGCCACAAAAGCCTTTACACATTTGTTTTCACATGCTGAATGATGCTCACCAAGACCACAAAAACTGAATTTGATGTAAAACTGGCAGAGTCTTCCTTTAGCAAAGATCAGAATGAATCAACTCCACCCTTTTCAAAGTAGACACAGGCAGGATGTTGGTATTTTAGATCTACGCTTGACATTTGTCAAAACTGAAATGCTGATGGAGGATCAGCTTTGCCTTTTGAATCACGTGAATAATATGGTCAAGCCATGTTAAGGATCAAGTAACCAAGATCAGGCTGAGATGTGCACTCATTTCTAAAGGAAAGGCAGGGAATGTTTGATAAGGCAGCAAGAACTAGGGCACAGGCTAATGGCAAGCTAGGTTCAAACTATTCGGTTTTAAAGGGGAAGAGGCAAAGCTTTACCCTCTGAGAAGTGAAGCAATTGGGGGAATTGGACGAGAAGGATCTAGAAGAGGCCAAACTTTTGGTCCTGCAGATTAGCATCTCTGGTCTTTCAAACTGCATCTGAAATCCTTCCAAATACTCTGAGTGTTTTCTCAAATCGTTTACCAAAACATTTAAAGCGAGCTCACTCAGTCACAGAAATACTACTGCATATGACTCACACACTTGTTAATCATCTTAGACAGTGCAGCTAAGGAGGAGCAATAACTTCCACCTCCTCTACTCAGGAATGAAAGTTGCTCATCTACAAATTCTATTTACTTCTTTAAAATTATCTTTTGAAAATAAATATTTGCTCGATACAGAAATAAATACATATCTTCTTTCAAACATAGCAATGAATCATCACAGATCTAACTGCTACACTGAATACATTACTTACCAGCTCATCAGCGAAGAAACAAGAATAGAGGGGACTAACTGGTTCCATCTGCCACTCATCCAGATATATAAATGCAAATGTACAGTTGGCTGACACAGAAATCAAATGAAACCTCTGTCGAACAGCTTTGTGAAAATAACATTTTCCTGTGCTTTAAGTTGATTGCCAGTTTTTCCTGCAGTGTGAAAATCATCATCGATTTCATAGTTACAGATATGACTTAAAAAATTAAAATCCTCAGTCAGAAACTCAGGAGAGTCGTAGCAAAAACTTCCACATTTCACTGTTCAGTGTGCAATGTACTCGATCAAGGACAAAATGCCTGAAAATCAATCCTGCTGCTAAGGAAATCATTGTGTTCATAGAGTAAAATATATTCATTTTCCTTACAACCTACAGTATACCAGAAATATCAATGAAAATGCTGAAAGATTAAAAACATCATGGAGTTCTGTGAAGCTTCTGTCTACAACACCCAGATGGGCACCAAGTACATGTACATTATTGAGAAATCCAGTGACAAATATGATTAAGTCTTCAGCTACTCAGAAATCTCTCTCTTTCTGTTTATGGTCTCGTAAAAGGACTGCTGTGGCCTGAATTTTAAAAATCTATGGTGTATCATTGAGATGTTTCATCGTGTCTCATATCTGTTAAGAGTAACATACTTCACATGTATCATCAACCAAGTGGCACATCGCTTTTCATAGATATCAAATCTCACATTTCTAAGTAGCATTTCTACAGCAGAGAATGTTCCAGGTTCTTCACATAGCTGTTACAAAACCAGAGAACCATGAAGGATAATGGTAAGTAAGAACGAGAGATTTCAAAATAAAACAAGCTCATCTGTCCATCCTTCATTCTAAACAACTCTCATTCCCTATGACAGCACTTCCCTTTCCTCTGTCACAGAGGCATCAGGTAAGTACAGTAGGAAGCTAACTGAAGTTGTGAAAGATTAAACTCATTAACCACAGTAGCACGATGTTACAGTACCATCTCTGTCAGATGCTACTGCAGGTTTTTGAGGAGGCGTCCGTAGCGGAAGTCATAGACGTGTCGACAGAAAAGCACCAGCTCCGGGTCCACGTCTTCGGGCACACAGCGGTGGGTGGGCACAGCGTTGCCAACAGCGGGTGGCACCACCAGGGAGGCGGCACTGTCAGTCACGCCCTCCCGACAGCGTTTTACCAAGGCACAAAATCTGGAATAAGCATCAAATTAAATGACTATGACAAGGATTCTTGAATTTTAATGGGCTTCACAAATGAGCATTGTGGTATTTTCTCAAGAGGGACAACATAATCTGTCAATCCTGTTAAAAGGGAAACATTAAAGGATTTTGCATGTTTGAGCCTAATATATTCAATTTTTGTACACGGAAGGTTACTGACAATCATTTCCCAAAGGATAAAACCATATTTCAGCTTTCCAGATATTTTGCAAAATCTCTTAATCTTTCAAAATCAAATATCCAAGCATTCACCTTAAAAATCAATGTTTCGCCTACTAATAGTTGCGGTACCATTATGAAGTCAAGGTCATTTAAATTTTTCAATAAACAAAGGTCTTCTTTTGGGACTATATTCCCTGGTGGAGACATGCATTCACTCCATGCTTTTTATTGCACTNAAGGTCTTCTTTTGGGACTATATTCCCTGGTGGAGACATGCATTCACTCCATGCTTTTTATTGCACTTAAATGGTAAAATGACAAAACTTTGAAAAAAACCTGAATACACATGTTGTTCACAATAATAGATTACCTATCCCAAGAACATTTCAAGTATCAACAAGTCGATTTTAATAGCGTACCAGAATGAACTGAAACCANCTATCCCAAGAACATTTCAAGTATCAACAAGTCGATTTTAATAGCGTACCAGAATGAACTGAAACCAGTGGTGGTCTGGAAGGTAGGAAAAAATTTTAACTCACCGTTCCAGTAGTATGTTTTGGGAAATGACTGCCAGTAACCTTATGTGTATGAAAATTTAATATATTAGGCTCAAACATGCAAAATGGGTGGTATGGTCCTTTAACACCACTGTAATTATTAACAACGGCTCCCAAAATGACAAAATTATCTCTTCCTTACCGACAATACTGTGCCAATGTTAGGACATAGCACTTGTCTTCAATACAGGCCACACTGTTCACATCCTGGTGACGAGATGCAAATATCTCATTCTAGGGAAAGAAAGTCATATTTTAGTCATGTGTCAGCGACAAGCAATACAGCTTAATTTCCTTAACCATGAAAAATAACAACTCAGAGTCAAACATTTCTTCCATATAAACCTTCAGTTTATTAATATTTCTGTTTCGCCTTCATTTCCAGATGCAAGGACTGAAAACACACTGTTGCTCTGATGTGTTTGTTAACGCAGCCAAGAAATGACAGACTTCATGTGGTTTATTGCTTGTAGGGACTGAATAAAGTGCAACCTGTTCCTGTGGGAATTTACTGACAACAAGAAAGCACCAGACACTTTTTTTTTTTCAACACAAGCATCTGCCTGTGTGTGAATGTGTGTGTGCGTCAGCGCGTGTGTGTTTTCATACACTATCTTCTCTTTAAAGCACAATTAAATGCTCAAAAGTCATTTCTTGAATCCCCATGTCACCAAGATGACTGAATTCATAGTGTTCAGGAAAAAGTTCAACATGTTCTTTCACACATCAAGTCTAACTGACAGGTGTCTTCGACCAAATAGACTGAAGAGGCTGTAAATCATGCACACTGTGGATCACTTCACCCACTTTATTTAGGACATATTGGTCTGTGCCTTTTTCAGGTAAGCTTAAAAACTACAAATTTTGCATTATTAGGAGTTTTATGGATCAAAATTTTGTAATTTTGGTATACTGTGCACTTTTTAGCTCATGGTGTGCAAGAATGACAAGACAGTCATTAGTAAGCATTGAAAGTATCGCAAGTATTGTTTAGTTTATAACATGAGAAGAATTTAGTTACAATAATGCATGTTAAGGTGTCTCAATATGACAACTAAATGGATGATATGCATGCAAAGAAAGCATCGTGTGAAGTGCAGCAGCATTCCCTCTGCTGGCCACTTTCCACAAAAGGAGGCTGTTTAAATGGTTCATTTGTTTGTTATGGTCGGTTTAATTCATGATTTGGTTAGTTTCACCACTGCAATAATTAATTAATGTAGCATGAAGTATCAGTCACCTTGAGTTAGAGCTTGGTTGAACTGTTGACTTGAGGTGTACAATTTATGTGGACACGACCTGACAACCAATCAGAAATGAGTATCGTTTCTGCTCTTAGTTTAAATGCATTTCAAAGATATATGCTATCCTCTCACCTGACAATGTATGCTGGGGTTGCGTCCCCCCTGTGTGTGTTCTGGACGATAGTACCAAAACAAACTCATCATCAACTCTCCTGAAGTAAAAGACACAAATATACACGGTTATTAATTAAAGCAAACTTAAATACAACGTCTAAGTTCACGTCTGTCCTTGAACCAGTTATTACAGCATTATTCAGGTTCACATCTCTCTTGTGTGTTAAGTACATAATATGAATGTATCTCACCTGACTCCGGCTCCTCCCACAGAGCTGAGATCTTGGCCACATATGGCAAAGACTTCTTTCTGGGTCCAGATTTCAGCAGGACAGTGTCTCTGACCCGAATCACCTCCCCGTCCCTGTGGACTCCCTCAAAACACTTCCTCAGCACCAGCGTCTCCTCTCCCTGGGAACACAGACAGCAGGAAATACTGATTTCTCTAACAGCTACAAACTGATAAGCTGCAGGAAGCTGCAGAGTAAAAGGCTGTGAGATGTGATTTGTGTTGAATGACTGCTGCGTCTCAACAGAAAGATGTTAGATGTTTGGATGGAATTCAAAACACTTTGACTGAGCCCTGATGTGACAATGACGTGGGTGTGATGAATCACTCAATATTCTCTTAGACATTTAAATGAAATGACGCTAAATCTAATTACAACCTCACTGTGGGCTGCATCAAAAAGCACCAGTATGACTTTCTCTACGTACTACAGAGAAAACCTCCTTCTGAAAGGGCAGGCCAACTGGCCGCCAGCCGTTGGTGGNTCTACGTACTACAGAGAAAACCTCCTTCTGAAAGGGCAGGCCAACTGGCCGCCAGCCGTTGGTGGTTTTTTGGCGGCTGTTCTTCAGCTGCTTGGACACAGCTCGTTCTGCGACGCTGGCAGAGCTGAGCTTCTGTTTCTTTTCCCTGGTGAGAGGGCAGACAGCCGAGCTGATGATGCCGGTGCTGCGCGCGCCAGACTGTGACCCACTGGGCGCCTTGGCACTCTGAGGACACTCCTTCGCCACCTGCAGTGGAGGCTGTGGTTGGCTAGGATCAGACAGCGGAGTCTGAATGTGGGGCACCGATTGGCCGGCTGGAGGCACAGTGGGAACAGGGCAGCCAGTGAGGAGTCGAGGGTTGGGACATATTGGGATGGAGGAGGGGCTGTGATGGTCATTGAGGGTTGATGGGTAATCATCTGAAAACAAAACAGGAAAAAGAAAAGTTACAAACTGGGCTGCATATAAGTGGTATGCATGTGCACGTGCACATGCATGCCCTCAAAGAAAAATGCATGGGTCTGCTCTCCCGTGAACGCTTACTTTACTTATCTAGCGAGAGAGAGAGAGAGAGAGAGAGAGAGAGAGAGAGAGAGAGAGATTTGCCCCCCTCCTACCAGACTGAAATAAATATGCACTCTCCTGGTTGTAAAAGTATAGAGAGAGTGACACACACACACACACACACACATACACAAACTCATGATTTCAACATGTGACCAGCCAAAAGCTGTAACAATCTAACATGATCGAGACACAAATAACCACCCTCAATTGTTATTAGTTCCGCTGAAGTGGCAGAAAAACAAACAGAGCCTCAATTATGGTTAATTGGAGTCTTTTACAAATCCAGTGCAGACACAGACACGCACCAACACACGCACACATGCACACACAACAAGAATCCCCACAAAGCTGACACTGAGGTTGCAAAACACCGTTCTCATTCTCCTAGGTGTGAGATAACAAAAATAGGTTCAGGTCCCACAGTCCAGCTGTGGTGACAGAGTGAATTAATGATCAGTTTCTTTGAGTTTCATCTCAGATCTCCATATTCATCACCATCGTACATCTCCTCCACAGAGAAAATGTCAGGCAACGCTGCTTAATATTAGACACTGAACCATTTCAAAACATTTAGATACTTACAAGCACTAGTTATACATGATTTTATTGATGTATGTTTTCACTGAAGACAAGAAAAGGATTGTAACAAAGCAGATGTGTGGAAAGTTGCAGATATAATTTCAAGTTAAAGTTAAATTTTCAGAGTTTGTATAGTTGTTTCCATTTGTTCATTAACTGGTGCTCAAAAGCTTAAGTTCTCTTTCAAATACTACTCTGGGTGTCTAACTATGAGCTTTCCTTGTAGTGAGACAGATACAAATGTTTTCAGAGAACAGGGCTTACGCAACATGTGACCTCATGATTTTCACAAAGCTGAGATGAAGTCTGACATGAAGGCGAGAGTGCAGCACCTCAACCCTAAAGGCCTGACCTGGTTTTAACTCGAGGAGACTGGAGAGAGAGAGAGGGAGAGAGAGAGAGAGAGAGNAGAGAGAGAGAGAGAGAGAGAGAGAGAGAGAGAGAGAGAGAGGTGTTTTGTGTGTAATTAGTGCTGTTTTGAGGTCTTGTTCAGCTGTTTTTAACCACACACACACACACACACACACACACACACACACACACACACACACACACACACACAGACATCACAAAGCATTACTGCCTTGCTTCTGCGTTTTTCTGTTCTACTTCTCCCTCTGACATGAACTTGGCACGGCAGGAAAACTAACTGCTGACACTCCACTGTTCTTTTGCAGCTCACATAATCAGTTCATTCGGTTTCAGCCGCACAGGCGTCGTATTCACTGTCTGTCGACTTGTATTCAAAGAGACAAAAGAGGTCTTGCCCTTATCTGACATTTTCTGTTACTTCCCACTCAACTGACTTTCCAAAATGGGAGATTAAGAGTGCCAGACATAATAGCTATTCTCAGCACATTGTATTCCTTCAGCAGCCGGATTAAGGAGGCTATTTCACATAAAACAACCTCATAATTAAACTCTGCACATGAACGTTCGATACTGACTTTATTAGGGAGTTCTGCAGGACAGCTTAAAGGAGCACACTGTTGATTTTGCATGTTTGAGCCCAATAAATACTACTCATTATATGTAATGTTACTGCCAAAACATTTTTCAAAACATAAAACTATATTTTAGTTTCAATGTATTTTTGCCAAATCCCTAATCTTTCAAAATCAAATGTTCAGGTGATACACCCACCTTAAAATTCAGTGCTGCTTATATTTGCACAATTGTAGAAGGCACAGTCATTTTAATTTCTCTTTAAAATCAGTTTTCTCCTGGAGGAGACATGTCTCCTTGTTGGATAGGTTAAATTAAGTTACTTCAACAAAAAACACAACAAAAGCTGTGTTTGCTGTGATAGATTATTTATCTCAAACAGGTTTCAGGTCTCTAGGAGTTGATTTTTATAGCGTATTGAAACTAACTGAAACCAATGGTAGGAAAAAAAATTCTAAACTTTACTACAATAGTAGGCTGTTTTTGTATATGATTGGCAGTAATATAAAGTGTGTACAGATTGTACGCATTGGGCTTAAACATGCAAATCACCAGTATGCTCCTTTAAAGACTCATCCTATTGACACAGTCATGATTATTTTACTGTGCAAAAACTACCAAAACCTGTTATAATAACAATAACTTATAAATTCTAATAAAACTGCTCAAACGCACACTTTGATTATTTAATATTATAGAGTCTTAAAGAGAATCTGTCCTAATACTCAAAAATATAATTACTACATTTATACCGTGATCACTTATAACAGAAGCTGTGTCCAAATCTTCCATCCATGTTTGAATTTGTTTCAAGTCAATTTCACATAGAAAAAGAGCAGTTTCAGCAGTGACAGTTACAGTAACTGTTGGTATAATAAATAAATAAATAAACAATATATTGCCATGATGTAAGGAACAAGATAATGTATATTCTGCTGCTCATAGCACCTTATTCGCTTTCTTTTGCAGTATATCTCAGATGTGTAACAGTATAGGTTGTCAGTATCACCAGCAAAACTTTATCTGTATTAACTTCCGTTTCAGCAATAACGACTTTAATACTGAATTATGTGGATATTTACAAAAAATGAAACCTTATAAACATCAGTGATGCCAGTCTCCTGTCTCTTACCTCTTGTGATGCTGTGTTTGCATGTGGTGCAGTCTGTGGGGCTGAAGGAGCACCCTCCTGTGGTGATGGCTGGAATCACGCTGGTGTAGGCGGAGTAGCCATTGATCCTGCAGGGCTCTCTGTAACACGCTTCCACTGAGGTGCAGCAGTACACTGGATGGGAAATCCCTGAGGGCTGGGGGCCAGCGCTGGGGAGAAGCTTGGACCTTTTGCCGCTCCTTGAGCATAAAGTGAGGGGGGATATGGAGGAGGGAGAGGCATCCGGGTGGCTAAAGTGGACGTAGTAGCTGGGGAAACAGGTGTAGGTACGTGGGCTGAGGGTTATGGCTGCTGAGTGAGGAGGCTGAAGATGGTGGTGGTGATGATGGTGGTGGTGGTGGTGGTGGAAAACCTCTGACAGCGAGCCGTCTTCTGGCTCCTTGAAGGTCTTGTCCTCCAGGAAGAGGGCCAGTCTGTGACAGTACTCCACACACCTCTCCTGGGAGCAGCAGTAGCAGGGAGACACCTCAGCCTCCACCTGCTCCTTTTTCATTGGTTTTAGGGAGAACCCCACTGTGGAGGCACAATGGAGTGCATGTTTGTGGCACTCCTGCTCCTCTGTGGTCCCCTTCCACTGCTCCTCAGGATCCAAAGTCTCTGTTTTACACAAACTACCCTGGACATTAGATCCCAGATGGGCTGAGTTGTCTGTACCCTGTTTTCTGTGCTTTAGTCGCGCTTCATGTTTGGGATGCATTATTCTTTTGGTCTGAACTGCTCCTCTACCCAGAGGCTTCCAGCTAATCTCATTTTGAGCTACTGCTGCAGCCTCGGTCTCACTCCCAGACTTACGCTCCACCTTTTTCTGCCGTTTGGTTCCATATGGGGCACTGGTGAGTTTGAGCAGCGTTGCAGCTGTGAGGCCCGCCTTCCGTCTTGGCGTAGGAGCAAACAAATTCAACCAGTCAATGCTCTCCACCTTTGAAAGCTTCTCTTTTTTAGGTCTAGCTTTACTGACACTATCTTTAGTTGGACCTTCACTGGAATTTTGCCGTTTGAGAGAATCTTCTCTGTAGAGCAGCAAGGTGTTGACAGCTTCTGCATTAAGCGACGCAATTCTCCGCCGACGAGGCCCAAGGACATGTGAGGGCAACTTTAGTAAGGTGTCTGATTGGTTGTTTTTTGGTTCCAGTGTTGGCTGATTGGCTGTGGAAGTTTTTCTTTGCTTAGATTTATGATATTTGGTCCTCTCAATGGAGCTGGGCAGCAGCTTCTTTTTGATTTTTGCACTCTTTTGTTTTCCCGCTTTTGTTGTGTCCTTTGTTTTACCCGCAACCCCTTTCTCCTCCAGACGGGTGAGCAAGACACAACAGTCCAGTGCATCTCCATTACCCACTTCCAGCGTCTTCTTCCTATGCCAATGTGTCTCTTTCTTCTCCCTCTTCTTCTTCCCTCTCAGCTCATTCTTTCTCTCTTTCCCTTTTTTCACCACATCTTCTTTTTTCCTGCTTCCTTTCTCCTTCCAGAGCTTCCCGCATTTTGCTGTATGGTTCCGCTGAGCTTTCACCATGGTCAGGAGATCCACCACCTCTTCATCCACTTCGTCCCAGATCTTACAATAGTGGGTGTCAGCTCAGAGAGACCCTTCCATGGGCATCATGGATCATTGCCTGGGCCCATACACTCTCTGCGGAGAGACAGATCGGACATTTAAATGCAAGGTTTTGGCTACACACAGACATTAGTTATGCAGAACTTTTATCTGGGTGAGACTTAATGTAAAAGACTGGACATTGTAATACATTATTTAACAAGAAGGTGTACTTAGTTTACTGTCAATTTGCATGTCCTTAAAGCATATGATTACTTAGACAACTATTCCCATTAAAACAGTAATACAGTGTACACATCTCTGCACACACACACACACACGGAGAGAAAGTCCAGATTATTTTAGTTTTTGAATTTTTTTTTTTTTTCCAAACTTGATTTCACTTTTTTTTTTTCTCATCCAAAACAAAAACCAACATGGTGCAGTTACTGATCAATTAGTTCATAGATCACAATGTAATCATGATGCGCATTTATTAATACACATAATATGTTAAATCCACGTATCATTATTACATTGTGATCTATGAACTAATTGTTCAGTAACTTGTTTTGAATTTTGAACTTGAATTTGTTGGGTTTTGTTTTGGATTAGAACTGCAGCTAAATGATGAATTCCCATTGCCTTTTCATCTCTCACATCAATAAAATTAATTTCTCAGCTCCTTGGGTCTATTTTACAGTAGATTAATGACTCACACAATCCATTAGGAGCCCAACATTACAAGCATTCACCCACACAACCACAATATAGAAGAAGAGAACAGAAACAGAGATGAAGCATTGAGGTTATGTATTTAATGTCTGGTTTGATGGATGCTTTTAGTGGTGTTCTGGATCTTTAATTCACAATTCCACCCAGATTTAATTTTAACCTTAGCTACAGGCTGCAGCTGATCCTCCATTAAGTGGTATGGCTTACCAAAGAGTAAGTAATTGGATTAAATATGAAAAGCCTGCAAAGACCTTTTCACCCTGAAGAACTAAATAACCGTCTACAAGCTTTTAAATCATCTCCAACATTCGGAGACACACAAACAAACAGTGCGATGATCAAATGACTCATTGATTCTTATTTCAGCAAACTTTGTGGCACTAAACTTGTCACACAATAGCCTCTTCAGTTTCCATGTCAACAGGCTTGCGGTGAATATATCAAATAATAACCTTCATTTGTATAGCACCTTTCATACAGAAATGCAGCCCAAAGTGCTTTACAAGACATGAAGAGTCAAATAATCAGAAGAAGCATAGTAAAACTAAAGGACAATAAGAGTGCATGAGTATATAATGAGAACATACACAGCACTAGTTAACACAACATTAAACATTAGATCAAAATATATGTGCATATAAACATACACATATACAGTATACATACATACATACGCACGTATATACACATATATACACAAAAAACATAAACACACATACATACATACATACATACATACATACATACATACATGCATGCATATAGATTTACGCTTACACAGATATAAAAAAAGAGTGCACAATTAAAAGCAGTGAGAGAACCACAATAAAAATATATCTTCTTTTCCTTTCGGCTTTCCCTTCAGGGGTCACCACAGCGAATCATCTGCCTCCA
>VXCM01001448.1:1323-102387 GCA_014773175.1 Lucifuga dentata | reverse complement strand
CCTGACACAACCCTCTGCATTTATTCAGGCTTGGGACCGGCACAAGGTGGACACTGGCTTGTGCCCTCTTGAGGCTGCATTAGGGAGAAGAAACACATCAACATTCACGATTTACAGGAGGAGATCCTTGTAAAAGCAATAGTTATGAATTATCGAAATCTGTCTCTATTTAATACTTATCACTAGTACATAGATGATGAGCAGTGAGATTTAAACAATTCCATTCGTTCCTTTAATGATATGATTTATACATTAACAGAGAGACATTTCTATTTTTTTCTCTATTATTGCCTAGTGGGTCAACATGTACCAGTGGACCCCACACCCACTCTATGTGCCATTTACTTTGAGAAAAGGGAAATCCAAATAAATCTTTTGTGATCAAGGTATGAAGTGAAATAGCAGTTTAGAAATTCTATAGGCTTTTCATCCCTTAAATGCTCCTGGACAGTCCAGCAAAGAGCATTTTGATAACCCTTGCTGCATATACTCTTAGACAGCACATAATCCTCTTTGGCCAATCTAATCAGAGAGACACATTCTGAGTTGGCATTGGATATTGATGAGTGGTTTTGCAGCTTTGGGATGATAATCAGACATAAGCCTGGACTACCACAGATTATTTCCTAGCTCATCACCAGGAGTGAGCCAGTAATAACTATAAAGAGTTTTATGTCATATGTTCTACTTTAACTTTGACCCTGATTTTGACCTTTTTGTAGTCAAGTGCAGGGTCAGCTGAGATGACGACCCAGTCCTTTATCATTGGGCAGATGGTGATTTGATGAGGAAGACATTTCGAAAGCAGGAAACTGAACTGCATACGATGCTAATGTATAATACACATTAATTGTAAAATACACATTAATACATCTGATCAATACTTGTGCACAAATCCACACATGCATCTACACATGTCAAAGTGCATACTGACACAGAAACCTCCTCCTCTGCAACTCCCACACACTGAGCCACCCAGCCCTGAAATAGGGTTAGACAGAACTGCCGCTGTCTCTTGTCTTCTCCTCTTCCTCCTCTTCTTCCTTCTCCCTCACCCTAGGGACATTTCCTTAAAATGTATTAGAGATGCAAAGCAAAGCAATGACTGCATTAGAGGGAAAGATGAAGGAAGAAAGAAAGGAGGGAGAAGGGTGAATTGAGGAATGAGTGAATGGGTGCACACTTAAGATCTTTTTGACCTCTAGAGCGACTCCCAGCCCAGGGAACGGAATGATGGACCCAGTCATGTGTATAACTTCTCTATGTGCCTGTAAGACCACACACACACACACACACACACACACACACACACAGAGAGAGAGGCACGCAGGCACAAGTTACAAAGACATCTATCAAATTAATAACCCATGCACAATCAAGAACACACTCGCATGCCAGAATATGTGTACATACTCCTACACATTCCCGATGTTAATGAATGCATAGCATAACTGACATATTTCCATATTATTAATTTTTGTTCAGATGTTGTACTGTAATTTCAATTTTCTACCAACCAAGCACACTCACATACACACAGCTGAACCAAATAAAAAAAAGCATATTAATTTGCTTTTCATTGTGTGTATGCCTTTCCACAGCCAAATGAAAAAGCATACACACAATGTCTATCACCGCTATAAGCACACCACGCTGTAACTAGGCAACCATCCTCTGCAGCACAGCATTGTGGGATACCCCTTGGGAAGTGTGCTGAGAATGTCAACACTGAAGTGTCGGTAAGGGAGAGTCTGCAAACAGCAGCACTCTGTAAAATGCAAACGCGCAATGTCATCCTTCTCAGATAATCGCATTCTCAGGATGGCAGTGTTGCTCAGCTATGTGTGTGATTCATAATGAGTGTGTGACATTTGCCTTGGGAGTGAATGGTGTTATTGTTGGATTAACATTTGGGCCTCCAGAATCAGGAGTTAGTATGACTGATACATTCTGAATTGTCCAAATGCTTCAGCCAGTGACTCATCTTGCTCATCAGCGCTGAGTTGGACCACCGCAGAGGTGTCACTTTGGAAAATCTCCCCCTCTCATTACACTTTCAGTGTTATACATAGTTTTGACTCAGAGCTCAGCCGACTAAGTGTGTGTGATATGTATCAGTGTGCTGTTTCTTTATTATTTGTGTAAACAGGACATCCATGGCTGTGTTATTGTGTTGGTCTTCTACCACTGTGTGTGTGTGTGAGCCTTCCACTCTGTGTCATGGTCTTGTATTCTTCTCTGCGTCCTGTGGACCCCATGCATTAGAGCGTTAGCGGACGCAAGCGAGCATAGCAGAAGTGGCAAGGCAGTAAGACAGGATATCCCCCCTCTGTCTTACAGGCTTCCTCTGCTTCTCTGACACACATGTCGAGATCCTTCCTCACTCCATCCTCCTCCTCCTCCTCCTCCTCCTCCTCCTCTCTCACTTTCCTCATTGCCTCACTTTGTGTTATAGTTTGACATTTGACATTCTCTGTCCTTTTTCCCCTCGCTAGTAGCATCCATCAGGGCTTCTTTCATCATGTCTACTTGATCCTGATCTCCTTTTTCCTCTTTGATTTTTCACTTATACTCACTTTCATCATTTTCTTCTCACTTCTCCACCCATCTCACGCTTATCTTCTCCCAAGTACTACTTTTTCCATTTACAGACAAAAGGGCAACAACAAGAGGAACTAACCAGGAGTAGGTGTAAATAGGGAGTGGGTGAAAGTGAGACTGGGAGTCATCTGCTTAGTAGAATGGGAATAGTTCCTCTTGAAGTTTGAAGTGCTGTGATACAACTAGTTACAGCTAAAGAAACACTACTTCTCTCTTCTCTCACAGTACTTTTCCTTTCATACTATAGCCACAGGCCTTTGGTAACCCTGTAAACATGTATATAATGTGCTGCACTGTATGTGTGTGTGTGTGTGTGTGTGTGTGTGTGTGTGTGTGTGTGTCCCGCAGGTTACTTCACATGACTGCTCTGTAGAAATATAATGGTTAATATGTTACAAACTGTTTGGAGATGCTAGAGCAAATATGCTCATGCAAAGTACAGAGACATCTTCTCTCTCTCTCTCTCTCTCTCTCTCTCTCTCTCTCTCTCTCTCACACACACACACATGCACACACTCTGCTCCTCTACCTCTCTTTCCCTTTTTGTGTTTTCAGTCTATTTACTGTAGCTTAAATGTACTTTTATTTGTGTATGGAACTGTTTGCCCATCATTGCAGCAAATTTCCTAAGGCTCTGGCTGCTGTGGTGAGCCTGCAAGTGCATTGACATGCGTGCACGCACACACACACACACAGAGGATGCTATTCAGTATAATGTCCACTCCTGTAGTGTATTGAGTTTGTGAGCTTGCAGTACAGTGAATAGTTTAATACTGAGCACTGGCACTCATCACACTCTCAAACTGCCAGCTTCTCTGATGTCAGGCCAAGTCGCTCAGGTCAGTCAGACACCCTGCACAGACAGCATGCTGTGTGTGTGTGTGTGTGTGTGTTTAAGTGAGATTTGAGCAGAAAAAGAGTGGGAGAATAAATGTTTACATCAGCCATATATTAAAGTGATTAGACTGTGGAGCCAGAGAGACGAGTATGGGAACAAACAAGTGGCTGTATGCTACCAATGTCTCCTACTCTACCTGTGTGTGTGCACACACACACATATGTGTGTATACATGCTTTCAGAAGCTTGACGCATTTCTTTGCTCCATGTGCATCTGTGCACCACACAGACCTGCCTTGTACACACACACTCTCGTTTGACTAACCTTAATCCCTCATCAGGGAGGTATAAGAGCTGACGTACAGCACCTATTAGCCTTAAATTACATCCCTTACCCCCCTGCTGGCCTGCTACCAGCCCCTAGAGCCCCCCANTAGCCTTAAATTACATCCCTTACCCCCCTGCTGGCCTGCTACCAGCCCCTAGAGCCCCCCATAACTGTCACCACACAACCCTGGCCTTGGTGTGGCATACCCAACTTAACATTGGCCCTTTATTAAAGCTAAAGCTAGCTACTTCTAATTAATGGCTTCAGCCATTACATAATAAAAACAACCAATGTGTGTCTGTTTTTGTCTGCTGCTGAGCTCCTGTGTTACACACACACACTCCTTCAGGGCCAGATAGATTTTGGGTTGGAGATGTGTATACATGTGGTGCATACACACACATGTCCACATACAGTACACACATGCACACAGATGTCGTTGTCATTTTTAAGCTCAAGTGGCGCCAGTTTGGGTACTGTTGAAAAATGAGCTGTTTTTTAAGTACAGCTCTAATATTGAGTGTGGAATGTGAGCAAACAGGACGTTGCTTGTTTTAGCTCCGGATTAGAGTCAACTGATTTATGCAAATGTAACAGAAGATGGGCATTAGCCCAACATCCTGCTGGTCTGAATACTAGTCCTTGCAGTTAAAGACCTGATAACATCAGAGCTGCAGGCGTAGCTGCTTTAATAGCCAAGAGCAGTAACACACCCACAGCTTTTACACTCCACCGGTTAAGATACAATACCTGTATAAAGACACTAGGCAGGATGTACTTCTGTATAAAAACAAATTCTTCTGCAAAGACATTTATTGATTGTCACTGTTTGATGATGGACTTAAAACTTTTGAAGTTCCTTTCTGCACTGTCATCATGTTTTAACTCTAATGGCAATTAAGAGAGATAAGAGGTAGATGAGAAATAATGACATGATGCTATTTCTCTGTCTCTATTTATATCTTTCACTTATGGGATCTTCACCCTGGGTTTTAAGACAAATTACAGTAAGAGATATTGGAGGTATTTGAAGTGGAAGATCAGGGAATAAGGGTAGGGCATATTGGACAGGGAGTTGATGATGGAGCAAACAAGGGAATGGTGAAAGGGAGGAAGAAGAGGATGAGGGAAGAGTCTAAGTTAACCCTGTGAAATGATGAGATGACGTAATTGAATGTGCCAGAGCTCACCAAGATCCTGGATGGGAGCTCCGGCTTCTCCGGGCCTGTCTCATCAATGTGGCACACTCATACAGACAGATTCACACACACATATACACACACATACAGACCATGCATTAGTAGGGAAGGACAGACAAAAAAAGTAGATGCAATTTATCCACACTTACTCACACCCACACGTGTGCCCAAGTGTGCATTAAACCTCTGAGCTGAGGTCGTGCTGAACGATAGATGAGATTGTGATGAATCTGTAACCTGCAAACTTAATGGCCTGTGCTTCTATATTAACAGAGGGGGATGGGTGACATGCTGTAGGTCCAGATAAAGAGGGAGAGGGAGGGAGGAAATGATGAAAGAAAGAGTGACAGAGATGGAGGAGAGGTAATGTGATGTAAGCAAGGTCTGATGATCATTTCAGGTCTGTTGACTGCTAATTGAAGTGTAATTAGTGATTGTCCCATCTTGTTGTGTGTAAGCGATTGATAAGTGTGTGTCACGGCAATTTTCTTGATAAAGTGCCTCAGCTTTATCATGGATGGACCTCATGTAATTAGCACACATGAGAAAATCTGAATGTGAATGGATGAATGGAGTGGCTAATGTGAGCATAAATGATTGTGTGTGTGTGTATGTGTGCACGCGTGTGTGTGTGTCCTGGAACTCTGGTCTGGTGGTTGCAGTACTTAAGTATTTGTCATCCTCTATAATTTGAGTCACACACAGCTGAGCCAAACACTTTGTTTGAAAAGGAAAGGAGAAAAAAAAAACGGAACAAAGAACAAAGGGATTACCTGACAGAAAGAGGAAGAGAAGACAAAAAGGAAACAGTGACAGAGGGCAGGATGCAGAAAATGGGAAGAAAACTCTCTTGTAAAGGATGTAAGAAAGAGAGTTGTTATTGTAACACATAAATAGGGAAGAGCTGAGTTTATACAAGAGGCTAGTAATTTATCGCCATGCCCTTATGTTCGCAGTTACTGGTGCACAGCATCTGCGGGGTGGGTGGGTGTGTGTGTGTGTGAGAGAGAGAGAGAGAGAGAGAGAGAGAAAGAGAGGTGGGTGAATCAGCCAGTGGGAGGAGAGAGCGAGACACGAAAGAAGGAGGGAGAGATAGAGCAGAGAGAAGGAAAGGGAGGGTGAATGAGCCAGTGGGGGGGGGAGAGCAAGCAAACCAGTGTGGTAGGGAGAGAGAGAGAGAAGAGAGAGAGAGAAGAGAGAGGGGGTGTTGCTGCTGTGACTGTTTCTCCTGTCATTTGCCTGCTGCTCGCCTGTCAAGCAGGAGGGAATACAGAGCAAGAGAGACAGAGGCAGAGTGGGAGAGAGAAAAACGGGTCGGTGCTGCATTGTAGCAGCGCTCTTGTCATCTGTGTGGCACAGCGAGACACATACGCACAGCAAAGGAGTGGATTTAAACGCTGGACACACATCTGCAGATACATGGATTACCAGCAGTGAGTAAAGGGCGATTGCTGTCACTGTACGACCCCACTCGGCATTTTTAACGGAGGGGTGAACCCATAGTCAGCGGGGAGTCCAGCGAGTCTGGACCCACTGCAGACAGAGAGAGACAGACAGGCAGACAGAGAGAGAGACAGAGAGCAAGCCAGATTGTCTTTGTGTTTTTACACCTTCCTTCTTTCTCCCTCTGTTTCATGCAGTCTGCTTGTGTGTGTATTGAGTGTGTGCCACTGATGCTGTTGCTTGTCTCTCTACAGGAGGGATGCTGAAGGCTAATGTGGCTAACATTAGCATGACCGCTAAGCCCAGAGAACTGGACTTCAGGTCTCCTTCTGCCAGCCAAGACTCTCCAGTTCAGGCCATGGCCTCTAAGAAGCCACAGGCCAAGCCTTCTGCTCTACCCCAGGGACCCACACGTCATTCCGGGTCAGAGCTTAAGGTCTACCAGCCAACATCCGGATCCATCCCCATTCCAATTCCCAACACATCCAGGCTCAGGAAGCAGCAATCACTCAGCAACTTGTATGTGCTCACTGATGCTGAGAAGAAGCTGCACCTGTACCAATCCCCCCACTGGAACGATGATGCGGGCCGGCCCAGCATCGGGACCAACAAAGTGGGCCAGACAAAGACAGGTCAGCCTGGAGGTGGGAGACCACCACTCTCCCGGAGGCTTTCCAAATCAGAGCAGTCTCTGTTTCAGGGGAAACCCAAACCCCTGTGCTCCCCAGCTGTGACATCTAACTTGGGCAAGCCGAGTCGAATACCTGGGCCTGGTAAACCACGGGGGCCTTATGCTGAGGTCAAGCCCATCAGTAAGGCCTCTGAGGTGGGCCAGAGTGCAGACACAGACCCTGCTGATCACCCAACAAAACCTAACTCCAATGAAACTAATGGTACTGGGCCTAATGGCAAGAAATCAGGGGAGACAGGGAGACCCGCAGCTCCGCTGGCAGAAGAGAAGAAAGAGAAGAAGGCAATAGAGGGAGAGGATAAGGAGGATAAGGCCTTTCTGAAAGTGGATCCTGAGTTGGTGGTGACAGTTCTGGGGGATTTGGAGCAGTTGCTCTTCAGCCAAATGCTGGGTGAGAACTTTATTCTTTCATTTATCCTTTTTTGAGTGGTTAAAACATATATATAACGTGAACTGCATCACAGCACAGACTACTAAATCCCAAAAATTGTTTTCTGCTCCTCTCCTCTCCTCTCCTCTCCACACCCATACTGTTCCCTCCAGCTCTCGCTCCAGCATCAACATTGGATTTTAAATGAGTTCAGTCTCTATTACAGCAGAGCACAATGTCAGTGTGTTTTCCCTAAGTGCTTTTTCACGACACAATAGTGAGTCTCTGTGTTTACGACACTGTAGCAGTCTGATGTGTAGTAGTTATATGTGTAAAACGGATTCATGTATGCGTTCTAGTGTGTGTGTGTGTGTGTGTGTGTGTGTGTGTGTGTGTGTGTGCGCATCTATGCTGAAGTAAGCAGCTCCAGAGGGCTGACATTGCTTTGTTGTTGATTCATTAGTTACCACTGGAGTATTATGCTTTGTCTGATTTGACCTACTGCCACAGTGAGCTAAATATGTAATAACACACCAAATACCTCCTTCTGCCTCCTCTCATTCTGTCTGTTTTTCCCTCTTTCGACACACACACTTTTGCATCAATAACACTGTTGTCAGCAAATTGTCAGATGAAAAGTCAGCATCTAAGCTACGTGATTCATGTCAACACCACAGCCTCAGCAGCTCCTGGCTCACACAGAAATCAGCCACTTGTTAATAAAGGCCGTGTGAGTGGAACTAGTGGGGTGTGTGTTTTCAGTCGGTAAATAAACGGCAGCATATTGAGGCAGGTTCTCATCACAGTGGGCCACATATTTAGCCTCACCCACTCCCCCCCACCCCTCTGTCCCCTTCTCTGGTTCCATTGATCTCCAGGCCACTGACAGATGGCCACTACCACCTCATACACACACCCTCCACCTCCTAGTCCCCCCCCCGCCATTGTTACTGTGGGCAATGTCTACTAGGTCAAAGAAAAGAAGGGAATCTGAGGGGGTTGCAACATGGGCAGGTAGTTAGTGGGTTACCATGCACACATACACACACACACGCACCCGCACATAAACACACACAGGCTCACACTGTCACATTCTGGACGAATATACAGTAACATGTATGCGTAAAGTTTTAGCTAATGAGTGTATTCCGAGAATGACGACTGAGATTCTGACTAATAGGTCAGACCAGGATATGAATCTTCACCTATCATTCATTATTCATTCATAAACACACTCTCTCTGCTTGTCGTCTTCTCTCTCTCTATCTTTTGCTCGGTCTCTTTCTATCTCAACAGGAGGTGGAGAGAGAATAGTGCAGTGGGTCGTTATATCTGGATTGATATGTGGAAATCTCTGTCCATCATCAACTCTCTGTCTCTCTCTCTCTCTCTCTCTCTCTCTCTCTCTCTCTCTCTCCCCCCCCATCTCTCCTCATTTCCTCATTCCCTCTCTTCACCAGCCCTCAGCTTGCCTCCTGCAGCACAGCCCCAAATCACAGCTTGTGTGACCTTGCTCCTGCAGCCTTGTGCGCATGTATGTAGGTGTGTGCATGCGTCTGTGTGTGTGTGTGTGTGCGACCTTGTTCCTTGTCCCAGTCCTGTTGTGATGTAGCTGGCCACACCTACACAAGCCTGCCAGGTAGGGATGAGGGAGATGAGGCCAGAAATAAACTGAAACAGAACTGAAGGAGAAACTGAGTCAGAACTGAATTTTATTTGGAATTAAAGGGTAGGGTTTCTGGCAGAGGGGCATATAAATGTGTAAGACTTAGAGAGAGAGAGAGAGAGAGAGAGACAATAGAGTGAAATGATAGTAATAGCCAATGATCTAAATTTCTATCTAGCATCCCTAGTGACCAAATGTAGCTGTGGGTCATTACTGTCAGCCACAACTTGCTAGAGGTTTATCATAGAAACCACAGCAGGTTTCAGTGTGCGCATACAGTATGTGTGTGTGTGTGTGTGTGTGTGTGTGTGTTACAAACAGGTTAATTGTAACTTGCCCTGTAGCTTGCGGCTGTGGGCTCATCCTTTATCATATCTGTTTCTCCATTTCCGATGGGACGTGCAGCTAATTGGTTTCTGCTCCATGCGCTCTGTCATAGGAAGATAGATGATGGCTGTTCAATGGATCCATCCTAATAATCCTTCCTCCTTCCTCTCTTTCTTCCCATTCCACCTTCTTCTCATCCACTTTCCACATAAAGCAAGGGAGAGAAGGAAGGAGATGTGTGTTGTGCCCCTGACCTGTGCAGAGTTATATCATGATACTTCGATCTTAGCTCCGTCACAGCCCATTGCCCTTGTTATGGAATGTACATGTTAACTGTTAGCTCAGTTAGCTGCAGGGAGTAAAGTATGTGTCTGTGTAATGTACATGTTATGGTCCATGACAGCTAGCAGCATACGCCATGATACTGTCATTCTGAGATAAGCCTACAGTAGTAGGCGAAGATAATGGAGAATGCCACTGAGGTCAAGGGTGTTTCTAGTCAAAATCTTTAACAAGACCTTCAGATATCCAATTACAAGAAGAAACTCCAAAAATACATACAGTACTTACGCCAAGGCCAACAAAATCCCCATTAAAAAATAAAAATGATCCCACCCCACCCTCTGCTGTAAAGCCTCAGCACCTTGTGTGAGCCAGAATATGATATGGATCACCACCAAAATAAGAAAATCTACTTGTTAAAAAAAAGGAGCCACCATGCTAAATTTCATTGAAACCATAACATTGACTTTACAGGCTAATAAAAACTTCTTCTGGATCCTGAATCCAGACTATGATCCGGATCACCTCCAAAATTTAATTACTTCTTCCTCTTGACATTTTCTATCTGTCCCTTAAACTTCATCCAGATTCATCCATAACTTCTTCTTCTTTTCCTTTTGGATTTCCCTTCAGGGGTCACCACAGCGAATCATCTGCCTCCATCTAACCCTATCCTCTGCCTCCTCTTCTCTCACACCAACTAACTTCATGTCCTCTTTCACTACATCCATAAATCTCCTCTTTGGTCTTCCTCTAGGCCTCCTGCCTGGCAGTTCCAACCTCAGCATCCTTCTACCGATATGTTCACTATCCCTCCTCTGTACATGTCCAAACCATCTCAGTCTGGCCTCTCTGACTTTATCTCCAAAACATCTAACATGCGCTGTCCCTCTGATGTACTCGTTCCTGATCCTATCCATCCTCGTCACTCCCAAAGAGAACCTCAGCATTTTAGTCTCTGCTACCTCTAGCTCTGCCTCCTGTCTTTTCCTCAGTGCCACTGTCTCTAAGCCATACAACATCGCTGGTCTCACCACCGTTTTGTACACCTTTCCTTTCATTCTTGCCGAGACTCTTTTGTCACAGATATTCTACTAATAAACAGAGAAACAAATAAACACAAGTGATCACATAATCTGCTTGGCTGAGGTAAAAATGGATAACTACCTCACATACCTACACACACACACACAAATTCTTAAAAGGTGATTTCGGCTTAGTATTACCTGGTTTTCATAATCAGATATACATGTATAATAACTGAATGATGAGGAGCTCTTTGTTGATTGGATTTACAAAATGACTTGACTTGTGTATTCAAGGGCAGCAGCTCTGTATTTCCAGGGCTAGCATGTATTATTATTATGTATTATAATACATACATTTCTTGTTAACACTGTCAAGATTGAGCATAGAAACAAGCAATGATGACAGTCTTTGTAAATTCTACTCATAAAATGAGTTGAATGGAATCTTATAAAGCATAGGCTGACAGAATAATCAAACCCACTGAACCTCAGATGTCTGCTGCTAATGACACCTTCCGGTCCCATCCAGCACCCATAATGAGGTGTGTGTGTGTGTGTGTGTGAGAGAGAGAGAGAGAGAGAGAGAGAGAGAGGCTAAGCTCCCTAAAGCAGTGGCCTTTCCCAGCATGGGGCAGACTCAGTTTAGTGAGGATCCATTCCAGGGATTGGGTCTTCCACAGAGATAATGAGAAGATTCAGTCACTGTTCCACTAATCACAGATCTGCCACCTTGGAAAAGGCCATGGAGTCTAAAATGAATTAAAGATTAAAGCCCAAAAGACTAAATCTGTTAGGATGAAGATTTGGGTATTTTAAGGCATGGAGGATCAGATAGCGTGTATAGATTTAGGTTGGAAGATTGAAGATTGGAGTTAGCAGCTTACAGAAGTGTGTGTGTGTGACATGCAATTGATTGTGAACACAAACACACTGACCATGAAGGCTCTGCAAAACAGAACTAAGGAGTGACACGTGATTGGTCATAAAGGTAGTGTGGACTACCAGTGTACTGATGTGCTTGTTATTGTGTGTGTGTGTGTGTGTGTCTTTGTCTGTTCCTTTCCTTTTGCATCCTCCTCAGCTGTCTGTGGAACAATAAACCTGACAAAGAAAACGCTAAAAAAAGGACACATTCGCATACAGGCGCACACACACACTTAGACACACTCACACACTCGCAGGCCAGGCCTGTTCAAAAGAACTTAACAGTGCTGCAGGAAATAACAACAAAGCTCTGCAGCTATAACTGTCCAAAGCTCAGGCATGCACACACACATTTGATGCCCATCATATTCAGTCACTGATATCCTCTCTCTCTCTCTCTCTCTCTCTCTCTCTGCTCTGTATTGAGCCTTTTTTTTGCTGTGATAGTATTTTTTTTCATAACACACACTCAGTTCCAGAGTGTGTGATCCCAGTGCTGAGTCTCTAATGTGCTGTGGGTGCGGTCAGAGCGCCTGATTCCACCCTGGGCTTTGTTGAGTGAAGGATTCGGGGCAGTTGTCCTCTTATCGAAAAGGTGATGACAAGCCAAATAAAAATACTAAATGCCCAAGGAAGGTGAAGAATAAAGCATCCTTCCATCTCTCCCTTTTTCTTCCTGTCTTTCTCCATTTTCCTCTCTTTCAGCTCTGATGTGAGTTGACATGTAGTAGTGTGTTCTGTCACCAGTCTGACAACAGACAGGATATTTCTGGAGTTTGGGGAGGAGAACAGAGGACATCTTTCTGGTGTGATGGGAATTTGTCAGTGGCGGTATTCATAAGTAGAGAGAGGGCGTTTTTGTCTTTATATTGACGCATGTATGCGTGTGTTCGTGTTTGTTTAGAATGCTTTGTGGGCGGTCTCTAAGGAGTTAATACAGGAACCGCTGCATTAGTGCTGTCTGCTTCCTGCCATTCTCCTCCTAAATCATATTAGTGGTCTCTGTGTTTGTATCTCATCAACTCTTTGACAACACACACACACACACAGAGCTAATTCCCTAAAAACAGTAAACTTTGTCTTGTTGTTTTAGTCGTCAGAGTGACACTGCTGCATTTTTTCATGTTTGTATTGACGTTTGGATTCAGGATTCAGGAGTATAACACTCACACTTAACTTACCCACAGTAAGTGTCACAAGAGATTTATCCCTGAATTGCTGCTAGTAAATCGAGTTATGAACTATGATTGAAATAGAAGAGCTGAATGAAGAGGGAAAAAACAGGCTATAAACATTCACAAACCTGAAAATAAAAATACATTTCTTTTTTTCTTGCTACCGAACATTACATTTAGAAGTCTGTTTTTTTTTAAGCCCTCATTCACATAATATCTCTACACAAAAACACATTTTCCTACTTATCTTTCTAGGCAGAAACAAAAACTTACTGTACTGTATGTTGTTTATGTATAATATCAGAGAGAGAGAGAGAGAGACAGAGAGAGAGAGAGGTAGACAGCCTTGTGAGCAAGATTATAGTAATGATCTATTTATGTTTTTTCTTAAAAGCATTCTCAGATGAAAACACTCATTGTTGCGTGTTGTATTGTGCTTAAGGAGACAGTATTGGAGAACACACACGCACCCAGACACCCACACACACACTGTCTCATGACATTGCTTGAGGTTAGTCTTGCACCACTGACACGGCTAATGTAAAGTCAGTTGTGTGGGTTGTAGCTAAACCAAGGCAAAACAGAGACATTACTGAGACCCTGATCCAGGAACGGCTTTTCGTAACACCTCTTACACCTTCTTGTCGAGCTGTAAAAACAGGTAAGATCACAAGTCCATGGGTTGGGCCTTCATCTCTTCAGTTGCATTTTCTTTGTCTAACTGAGGCTTTTGTCACCCAGTTATGCCAGGATATATAAAGTCACAAATTATCAAATCACTCTCCAAACCCACTTATAGCAGTTTGCAGGAAATGTTGCACAGTTTGACACAATCCAGCTACAATGGAAAATCCTGCAGACACTGACCTCAACAAATACAGTACAAGTAGACACAAAGTCATTTTTGGTTAACACATGAAAAGTATTATATTGCACTAACTTCAGAATGGATAGCAAAACAAAGTGTTTCATTCTATCTATGTGCTTCATTTGGCTACAATTTGGCGCATTTCATTGGAGATCTTTGATGAAATGCTGAGCCCTGATTGTTGTCATCAAGGCTGTGGTTTCACCCAACATCTTATTAGCAGTGCGGGCATAAGACACACACACACACACACACACACACACACACACACAGTACAGACTGTCAGACATGCAACAGCAGACTTACAGCTGGTTTAAGCATGTCATAAAACACACTTCCACAGGAAAAAAAAAAAGCTGTTACAAACAAAAATACACCCAAAGATGTCACAATATCTGCCTTGGCTCAGTACTGGGTTTATTTAGTATGTGTGTGTGTGGTTTGCATGCATCCGTGTGTGTGTGTGTCAAGTTTTTGAGTTTTGTATATATTCTTCCAGTTGATAATAATCTCATCTGGATGCCATGTGTGGGTTTATATGAGGTGTGTGTGTGAATGTGTAGCACCTCACACTTGTAGTTAAAGTCATCCAGTTCAGCTCAGCATAACACAGACATACATTCACACACATTCCTGTTTGCGTTTCTGAAGCCTGATCAGGAAGGTTAGGGATTGACCATAAACTCTAAGAAAATAAACTTCTTTCCACTCACTTAAAGCTCCTTCATCTTCCTCACTAAGCAGATAACGCTGTGATTTCTAAGCAGATAAGGTTTTGGGTTAAAGAGATATGGTCCTTTTGTAAGACGATAACACTGGAGAAACTTCTTCTATTTGGGTCAGTGTTCAGAGCAAAGGAGCTCTACATAATTTCTAAAGGTTTTAATTCTGTACTTATTTATTTTTATCAGGGATTGTGGGTAAAGCCTTCTCTCCTCTCTTCCTCTCTCTTTCTGTGACTCTGTACATTTTCTGCCTCTGTTATTGGATCGATGCTTACATAAGGTTTTCTGATTTGAAATGGTTGTCAACAAAGTCAGCTGCTTCATACCACTGACTACTCTCTCAATATCTCGTCTGTCTCTAACACACACACACACACACACACTCACTCATGCACTGATGCACTAATTGTTCTGTCATGGGAAGATCACTTATAGAATGTGAAGCAACAACTGTTCAAACTTGGTGCAGACAGATGCAGAATTGTCTGATGTGATTATTTAAGGGATCGAATATCCTGTTGCACCATCCCGGTGAGGCGGATGAACTTTAGTGTCTGTGTGTGTGTGTGTGTGTGTGTGTGTGCAATTTGGGTGCATTTGCGAGTGTTTGTCCACCCTGTCCAGATGTGCAGGAATAGCTGTATGTTGTAATGCTTCCTGTTTTGCAAACAATCTGAGGTCAGCCGAGTGCTGAGAGAGAGAGAGAGGGAAGACAAGCAGTATGAGCATTATGCATGTCATGCCACATCAGGGATCATATAAAATAAGAAATAATGAGCCAACTTGCACATTTTGCATATTTTGCACACACCTTGCCCTGACTCAGTTTTTGCCATGTGTTTTTAAAGGACCATACCACCCATTTTACATGTTTGAGCCTGGAAGAAAATTGAATATATTAGGCTCAAGCATGCAAAATAGGTGGTATGGTCCTTTAAATAAGCCATCATCCCCTAAAATATTTGTTGAAAGAATATGAGATAAAAATGTATGCAAACACAATAGCCACAGAGGTTTTACTAGCTTCCTGTTGACTGTTGTTCGTCATGTACAGGAATGCTGTAATGATTGTCTTTGCAACGGACAAACAGTCATTTCGGATGCCGATGGCTGTTTAAAGACATAAACACACTGCTGATGGCACCGATCCGATGTAGTCATGGTGATATGCAACCACATCCATGCTTAATCTGATATGGGATGCTGTAGCCTGAGGATGGTTACAGAGACACTAACGTGCTCGCACGTGGATACGACAGGGACAAATGAACTCCGGAGGGAAGGAAGGAAAGAATAGAAACGGGAGCCATTACTCAAAGCTTCATTCATATTCTTGTGAACTGACTGGAGAAGAAGACACACTCGTACCAACAGATGCATGAACATGTAGAACTGCTAATGTACTGCACACTGACATGCACTAGACAAAACCACACTGTCAAAGAAGGATGCTGCCACACCCACACACACACAGACACAAGGACAGAGCCATTAGTGTATCTTTGGGGAGTTTCCGTCTTTCTAATGGAGAGGAGCATCAATTGGCCCAAGAGAGCAAAACAAGTCTCTCTTAAATTATTATGTTATTGGTCCTCCTCAGCAATTTTTTTTTTATCATGTCGTGTTGTTATAAGACTATCTGCTGGTTTCTAAGCAGCAATATGACATGTCTTTCACATCAGACATCTCTGTGTAGAGGGGATACATTTAATAACGAATAGTACATTTTTACAAATGTACCATAATGACATAACGGGCCCCATATGCATATCTTTGGTGCACCATAAAGGTACAGAATAGTTTCTGAGGTAGAAAGGTGTTCCAACTCAAAAAAAAAAAAAAAAAANTTTTTTTTTTTTTTTTTTTTTTTGGCAGAGCAAATTTGATTGTACAGTATGACAAAAAGCAGGTGAGACAGGAAAAAATGTCAGCAGAGGTAAACATAAGTTGCTGGAGTGAGGACAGCTAGCAGGCTAACAGTAGCATTTCACAAATAATAAAAGATACCTTTCATCAAATACAAGCAAAACAAGGACACAAACACAAACAATCAAAACTTATGGAATTCCTCCTGTTTGTTAAAGGACCATGCCATCCATTTTGCATGTTTGAGCCTAATATATTCAATTTTCTTACATGTAATGTTACTGACAATCATTTCCTAAAGCATACTGCTGGAACGGTGAATTTAAAAAAAAATTTCCTACCTTCCGCCATTGATTTCAGTTCATTCTGGTATGCTATTAAAATCAACTTGTTGATACTTGAAACTTTCACGTAATCCATCATCGCGAACAAGACATGCATTCAGGGTTTTTTTTTTTCAAAGTTACATAATTTTAGCATTTAAGCGCAATAAAATACGCAGCGTGAATGTATGTCTCCACCGGGGAATATAGTCCCAAAAGAAGACCTGCGTTTATCGAAAAATTTAAATGACTGTGACTTCATAAGGCTGTGCAACTATTAGCAGGCGAAATATTGGATTTTTAAGGTGGGTGTATCACTTGAATATTTGATTTTGAAAGATTAAGAGGTTTTGCAAAATATCAGCAAAGCTGAAATACAGTTTTATCCTTTGGGAAATGATTGTCAGTAACATAATATGTATGAAAATTGAATATATTAGACTCAAACATGGAGAATGGCCGGTATGGTCCTTAAACTGGCTGGACATTGGAGAGTGTCAGGTTTCACAGTTTCACAAAGTTCAGCCATCGAAGTCCGCTCAAGGTTCTTGAGGTGAGATTAATTCACATCAGAATGTGAACATGTGCCATTTCCATCACTGTTAAAATAAATCTAGAGCAAAATCTGATTCATGCTGCAGGAGGAAAAATGGGGAAAATTCTGAAAAAAGAAAGAAAAATAACACATCGACAGACTAATTTTCTTAACATTGTCTGATGATTACACCATTGACTTTCTCAAAGTACAAATGGGAGGCATGTAAATTGAACTGTAACCTGGTCTTCTATAATGGTGGGAAGAAGTTTGCATATTGTTTACAGGACAATCCCAGACTCTTATTGGTGGAAGTGCAGTTTTCTAGATGATGTCAGACGTTTGACCATCACATCACAGCAACATGTGAGGATCCGTCTGTGATTTACTGGCTGATTGATTAAAAGAAGGCTACTTGAAGTCGCTACTAATGCAAAGGCCAGCACTGCTACTTTATGGGCTTGTGATGTGACCACACACACACACACACAAAGCGAGAAAGAGGCATTGCTCCTCTTTGTAACCATCTGTCCTCTTGTTGTGGTGTAGCAGGCAGACGATGATGGTGAAACTAAAATGTCCTCTTTCTTTTCTCCTTTACCACCTAACTTTCCATTTCTTTGGTGCCTGTGGCCTCTTTGAAGTCTGTCTGAGTCTCTATTTTCGCTAAGAGCAGACGTGCATTACGATGCAGAGTGT
Organism: Lucifuga dentata; assembly: GCA_014773175.1. Taxonomy (NCBI): domain Eukaryota; kingdom Metazoa; phylum Chordata; class Actinopteri; order Ophidiiformes; family Bythitidae; genus Lucifuga; species Lucifuga dentata. The sequence continues at coordinate 84,499 of VXCM01001448.1, read as the reverse complement.
GTATCACACATGCGCACACGCTTACGATAACACTCTGACTTGCTGACTCTCATTTTAAGCGAATGAGTGAGCCATTATGAAAGGCTCCTTAGCTGGTTTCACAGCCTCTTCAGCGCTGGAGTGTGTGTTGGAGTGTATCAAAACGAGGCAGGTGTAGAGCATGTGCACACATACACACATACACAGAAACACACATACATATACCCACACACACACTCCATTTAAAGCAGATAAGTATAATTTATCTGCACCCCTGGGGAGCTGCCAAGGCTGACATGGATATTTGCATTCCTAATTCTGTCAATCCCAAACCCCACAACCACCACCCACCCTCTTCATGCCAGCTGGGACCACCAGGGCCAGGGCAGAAGTGACGCAGGAAGTCTTTTACACACACATACACACACAGGCACATGCGCAATCATGCAGACCATATCGAATCAATTTGATGCCAATGTTAAACAAAGCTCCCGTTTAGGGTAATTAGAATCGGCCAATTAAAGCCTCCGTGTGTGTTTGTGTGCCTGAGTATGTAGCAGAGTTTTTATACGTTTGCATGTCTGAGAGTTTCTTTGTTCCTGCAAGATCACCAAATTCAAAAGCTGAAACGTGTCTCTTTACTCTCTACAATGTCTGACTACTTTTCATGCCTGCAAGTATGAGCAGCAGAACGCAGTGACTGTTTCTGTATGTATTAATTTTGGTTATGAAACATTTGCTCTACGTGTGTGTGTGTGTGTGTGTGTGTGTGTGTGTGTGTGTGTGTGTGTGTGTGTATGTGTGTTTGTGTGAGTATCTATATATGTGTGTGGGCAGCAGAAGGCTGGATCACAATGACTTCATCATCTCTCTGCTGAGCAGCCTGTCCCCAGGGCTGGCTAATCAATTGTCTATGTGGCCATTCTCTTTAGGAGAAATCAATCCATCTTTATAAATCTGGTCTGGTGTGTATGTGTGCGTGTGTGTGTGTGTGTGCGTGCAGACCCACTACTCGCACACTGTGTTTAGTCTGCAGCTGTTGTTGAGATTGACACCTCTGGCAGGTCGTGATGTGGCCTCCCCACTCATTACAATGATTTCTCCCCCTTCACCTCCTCGCTAGCCAGCTGGACTGATTCATGTGGGGGTGGTGGGGGGGATGANCCCCCCCCCCCCCCCACTCCACCCCCATTCCTGCAGGCTCAGTGACAGCCATGACTCAGTATCTGCGAGTTTGTTTTTGTCATTGGACTCGTATTGAATATAGTAATAGCTTGTACAATAAATGTGTTGCACATTGCAAACATTCTGTTATTACTATCTATTTTTTAATTATTTTTATATTATGCTATATGTTTTATGTTCTCTCACTTTATAATAGCAAAAATATAATCTAGTGCTGCTGCACTCCTTTTACCTCAGAATAAGATCCATAACTTGGAATAATGTAATTTACGACCACCGCATTCTCAAACTAAACAAAATGAATTTTTTTATTTTTTTTTTTTTTNATTTTTTTTTTTTTTGCTCTGCCGGAGACCAAAAGAAGCTACGTTTTAACATTTCTGAGCTGTTTATTTTTTCAAAACAGCTACTGCATTGCTAGTTTTATATGTTTAACCTGTTACTGTGTCTGTATGCCAGTTGGTTTAAAGAAAATGTTTATAAGCGTTCATTTATAAATAGAGAAATTACTGTTTATGGCATGAGCAGCCATATTGAAATTACGTCAGTACTGAAGTCAGGGTTGAGGAATCTTGCCCAACTTTCCGAGTAGGATTTCCGAGTTGAGGGAGCGTTTTCTTTGACTTGTCCAGTCAGAGGTCTGAAATTTTGAGTCCCTAATTTAAGTTGAATGCATAAATTGTCATCACCACCACTAGAGGAACCTGTTTATTGTAACTGCTCATGGTCAGTGTGAAAAACTACGTTTTCTGACACGAGTATCATTACATCAGGGTGGAACTTTGTTTAAATAATCTATCCTTTTGTTGAAAAAAATGGACTTTTCAGTTGCAATCTGTAAAAACCAAAACCGATGAGTCTATAGTACATCAGAGTGACACTAATGGTTCTATTTTCTACATAACAGTACACCGAGTTCATTTCATTTCTTTTTTATATTTCTGTGGTCGTCTCGGCCAGTCCCTTGGTTATAATAAATCTCTAACTGGGTTCATGCGGGAGTCAGCTGGTCAGTTCTAATGGTCTATTGAACTTAACCTTGGGGGGGAATAGACTTTCCCATATTTTACTGTTATACCTCTTTTATCAGATTCCACCCACACAACCATAATACACACAAATAGAGGAGAGAGGTGTAGATTTGCCTTTGTTGGGGTGTGATATAGGAGATCTGTGTCTAACTCCTGGCTGGATATTAGCAGGAATTTAGGAGAAGAGCTCATATCAACCTTCAGAAAGTTTTAAAGTGAAACCTGTAAATTGACTCAGATTTTCTAATCGGGACATTCTTGAGCATGAGTAAAGGGTGTCGAGTTCATTGAGTGGGTGAGCGTTTTGGTGTTGTGTTATCTCGAGTCTTTTGAGACGATTTAGACAAGCTTATTGTGTTTCAGCGCATAACCTAATCTTCTAACCCCCTGGGGAGTCTGCAGATGCACACACACACATACACATGCACGCACACACATATGCAAATGAAACAGTAGTCAGGATGGATGGGTATGCACAGTATGTGGTCCGATCTAAGAAGATTAGACTATATTTGGAAAGGGTGGTTTTAAAGGACTATACTGGCGAGTTTGCCTGTTTGAGCCCAATATACTGTAGCAGTAGCAACCCACATACACATTATGTTACTAACAACCATTTTCCAAAACATAAAATTGTACTTTAGTTTTATTATGTTATTCTGCCAGACCCCCCTAATCTTTCACAATCACATGTTCAAGTGAGACACCTTAAACTTCAGTGTTTCGCCTGCTAACATGTACATCTGAACATAGAAGGCATGGTTGTTTCTAATTTCTCTGTAAAAGCCATTGTCTCCTGGGACTATATTCCCAGGTGTTTTTCTTCCGTGAAGCTCTTGGACTGGTTAAATTAAGTAACTTTGACAAAAAAATAAGAACGATGTTTGGTTTGCTGTGATGGATTACCTATCTAAAGCACTTTTCAATCCTCTACACGTTGAATTAAATAGTGTACTGGAATGAACTGAAAGTGATGGCAGTCTGGAAGATAGGAAAAGAAAACTCTAAACTTTACTGCTCCAGCAGTATATTTTGGAAAACAGTTGGCAGTAGTAGAACATGAATAAAGTTGTATTTATTAGACTCAAACATGCAAAAATCACCATTATGCTCCTTTAAGTCAGAACGGCTTTGGTTTATTCTGCCATGCAGAGAACAGATGTCTGATGGACTGACTGATGATGCTGATGTGCACTGACTGAATAGAACCTAAAGACCTTTATGGGCTTAAAGGTCTCCTCTGTTGTTTTGTCTGTCTGACTGACTGTCTGCATCATATTTAATTCATTTTGCTCCACTGCCATCTGGAAAAACAGCACGCCGCTCACAGTGCCACCATCCTCTCTGCCACGTCTTTCATTTGTCAGTTTTCCATCATATTATCCTGTTCCCAATGTAGGCATTTGTTCTGCTTAAGGCTTTGTTTTGATGATTAGGTGTAATCCCAGATTTTGGCCACTGGGCACAAAGCTGAACATTATATAATTATCTAGTCTGTCGCTCTGCCTGTTATTTTTGAGCATAGCCAATAGAGGCACCTCCGTGATCATTTATACAAGAGGAAGGATTTCCCATGTTTAGAAAGAATTATTTATATATACATATTCATACATGTAGAAATGGTAGCCAGCGTAACTCTTTATCTATAGTTTGCAGGCAGTAAAGTAATTTTTTTTTTAATCAACCTGTTGAGTGACATAGCATACAACTTCTAAAAATGGTATCTACCCCTCTTTGACTCTCTTAATGTGGCCTTACAGACCCAGAGTCCCAGCGAAAGAGGACAGTCCAGAATGTTCTGGACCTTCGGCAGAACCTGGAGGAAACCATGACCAGCCTGAGAGGGGTGCAGCTCAGCCACAGGTAAGCCATCCAAACACATAAACATGCACTCATATACCTACACACACAAACACTCATTGCACAAAAAAAGAAAAGAAAAAAGCAAACAGCCCAGGACTTAGGAAAAGTAACAGTTGAGATGGACAGATTTGTATTGACAGTGCTAACAGTGTGTGCTCGCACGGTGGGAAAGTGCCTGTGGGCTTTCAGATCAATATCAGTATTCCTGATAGACAGTAGCCGTTAGTGTGTCGTTTTTTCCTGTTCTCCATCTTTGTTGGTTAATATGGAACTGAAGCAGGATTAGCTCAGAGCTGACTTCAAAGCCAGCGCTTCCAATGCACAACCGCAACTTATATTTACTCGCAACAAGGCTTAATGATCAGATGGTGTGTGTGTGTGTGTGTGCATGTGTCCTCCACTCACTCTCTCCCTTTGCTTCCTGTCTTTCATTGACGGCTTGTGTTGAACGCGTCCTTGACTTTTGTCCTTGAGGGTTTCCCTTCCGTCTGCCTGTCCGTGCGTCTCCCGCCATGGATCCTGTCTGTGTCCCTCAGCGGGAACTCAGTGGAATGGAGAGTAAATCAGCAGATGGTTCCCTGCTGGAATACTTTCCTTTGCCATTCATATTTTATCCTACTGTACTAACCTTAAATCACTCTCCACTGACCACCATGACATTTTCTGCTTTGAGGCCTACAGCCTGCCCATGGACATATCCTGTGCAAACAAGATGTCATATTTAAAGTGAAAAATTTATATTTGTAGTGGAGATTTGTATGAATTAAACAAAGGCAGACATCTGTGTCTACACATATTTTCACAGATGCAGTAGAGTGTTGTAAAAGGATAGTAGCATTGTCTAGCATTTGTTTTCCACTTCCTTCCTGTCTGAATTATATTAGCAGTTAAGCATTTTATTTGAAAATGTCTCTATTGATGGTTTTGACATGATTCTGTATCCTAAAGACAAGATTAATTTTAATACATGAGGCAAATGCAGATACTGTCACACAGTTTGAGAGCCAGTAACTTTTAAGATGTTAATACTCATCAGTGCCAACGGAGGCACTAAGCAGCAACGTGCTGTGCTGCTTTAGGGAACAGATGAAAATAAAAGCACATTTTCTGACAGGAAAATAACATGAAAACATACACATACTTAATAAGAACTCAAATATACACAGGTACGCCGTATACACACACACCTGGAATGCAGCTAATCCCTGTCAGCTAAAAACAGGCTAAGTCTTTATACACTGAGTCCCTCTGAGGAAAGAGGATGCAGGGTGGGGAGAGAAGGCGAGAGCTCTTCTGGAAAGAAAAGGAAATGAAAGACAGATATTCACTTCCTGTCTGTTAAACTGTGCATGACCTTTTAGGTGGAGGCACACTGTTGCATTTGTTTTATTAGCACCACAAATATATGACCTCAAAACATCCTCTTTTTTTCTGTATATAGCTGTGTGGAGGGGAGTACATGCTACGACAGCGATGAAGCTGCTGCTTTCTCCATTTCTAGCCTGTCAAATCGCTCCTCTCCATTGTCGTGGCGGCACGGTCAAGCCAGTCCCCGCCTGCAGGCTGGAGATGCCCCATCCACAGGTAACACCCAGCAAATGTGGGTAACACCCAGCAAAGGTCCCCTCCAAATCAGCCACACCTCTCGCATCCACCTCATTGAAGACATCGAAGATCCGTCTCACCTCAAGGGAGAATACCTCAGTGACAGCGACCTCGGCGGGAAGAGCCCAAACGAGGATGACGAAGATGAAGATGATGATATTGATGATCTGNACCTCGGCGGGAAGAGCCCAAACGAGGATGACGAAGATGAAGATGATGATATTGATGATCTGGGGAATGGGTGAGTTGTGCTTTCTTTGATTTTGGATATCATGTGTTTTTACCTCTGACTCCTTCACTTTAGCAGCATTTAGAATATGACTCGTCATATTATAGCATTATTTGTGAGGTGAATCTTGCCACCTGCCAGCTGTTGCAACCCTGCAGCTGCAGTCTGGCCTGCAGTTAGTGGTTTACCAGCATAACAAAGCCTTGATGAGCCCCTCTATAACGCATTACAAGTCCTCCTCATAGAGTCTGCTTTGACATGAGCAACTGTAGCCCCTCCTGGTGCTGTTGGCTGAACCAAAGCTATAAAACAGCCCTCTGGCAGAGGCTGAGAATTATGTCACCGTCATTGGGCCCCTCACAGAGATCATCCTGTCATATTCAGCTGTGAGGCTGCTGGCAAAGTGGGCAGGTCTCTATGTGAAGGACTCCCTGCCGTGTTGGCTCACCAGAGCCCCCTGCCAGAGCTAGAATGCAGATGTCTTTGGAAAACTGGCTCATTCTACCGCGTCAGATTCAGTTTTGTGTTGAACCAGTCACAGATCTGCTTCCACGGATCACTGTTGAAATTCTCTTGGATCAGATTTTATGTTGAGATCATTTCAAAAAACTCAACTCGACCTGTTGTGACTCAGATTTTCATACATTTTCTACGTTTAAGGGAACTTGCTGTGTTATATGCTGATTGTTACATGCTGTGTGTGTCCTCTTCTAACGTGTCAACTGCATGATTAAGCATTGGTGAAATCCTTTACCGAAGTAAAAGATTAAATGATAGAAATCCCCAGTTTTTCGCCCAAAGATGGAGATATGAGTTATTTGTATGATACTGCGACCTCTTGCTGTTGTGTCTGTGGAGAAAAGCCTTCGGTCCTGGGGTATAAAGAGTTTCTGTTGTCTCTGACCTTAATTTGTTTTTTCCTACATAACAAACTAAAGTGGAATATAATCAATGTTCATGCGAATATGTCTTTTTATGTTATCAATGGCATTAAGATGATAACCCAAAAACATTGTGTGGATTTTGTAAATCTGTTGTTTGTTCTTGAGACTGAGCATGCTGGTTGGTCTTCACTGTCATTTAGCTCTCTGAGTCTCAGTCAGCAAACTCCCTTGTGACTCGATGATTTGCCGAGAATAATCAACACACAGAAAGAAGGCATGTCTGGAGGCCGTATCGAAGAATGACATAAGTTGTGTTCTGTGGTCTTGGTTTGTTTTGGAGAGTTTGCCACACCAGTCCCAATGTGAAGGAGTCTGACACAGCTATTTCAGTTTCACATCAAGTTACACTGACTAAACTTCAGCACACTGAATAAAAACACATTATCTCATCTTAAACTACAATTCAGGCCTGTGTGTGTGTGTGTGTGTTTGTGTGTGTGTGTGTGTGTGTGTGTGTGTGTGTGTGTGTGTGTGTGTGTGTGTGTGTGTATGTCCCTTGTGGCCCTAGAGCTTGTCCAACCCAACTAAAAAAAAAGAAAACCTTTGGCTATAGTTTTGACATCTCCATGGTTACCACAAAAATGCACCCGAGTCACCAGGAAATCAATTGCAACACAGTCAAGATCCCTGTAGTGTTACTGTGTGTTTGGTTGTGGCTCCAACTGGCAGTTCTGTAAGGTTAGATTGTCCTTTGCAAAGCACCGGGCAACACTTGCTGGCTGGAAATTGAAAAAGATTGAGAAAGAGAGATGAGACAAACAGGCCTACAAATAGCAAAATAGACACACAAGCGTTCAGCTTTTACTTTTTCTGCTGAATAAATCATGATTACTGGACCAAATAATTATGGAAAAAGTATTTTTGTAAATCAAGCCTCCAATAAAGTAGATGTTAATTATGAATTTTAATGCTTTATATTTATTTTTATCTTTGTAATTATTAAATATTTATTTATTTAATGACGACCTGAATGTTTTACACATTTGTATTTTTTAAGAAAGTGCGGAGATTAAAGATTATGAGAGTCATGAGACTTGGAGCTTAATGAACCTGGGTATTTTTCCAACTTGGACCCAGATTCAAAGTAGAACCCTTCATCAGATTTGAACCCCAAATAAAACAGAATAACCTGTTGTGCCTTTGTGATGCTTTGTAACTCAGTCAATAGCGACACATATTGTTAGAAATTAATCAGAAGGCTTCCACAAATACATAGACAAAAACAACCACAAAAAATAAGGAAAAAAAGAAAAGAAAATCAGCTCTCAAGTACAACTAATGCAAAACCTGTATAATCTTTGACTGGTTAAGAAAGGAAAAGAAAAAGTGGATGGACAGAACCAAAAAGGAGAACCAAAAGTTAGAAAGGAAACAGCAGTGCAAACATATTAGAAGTTCTTAAAGAATATATCATGTTTTTAATGGGACAAATATGTCAAATAATCCAGAGACAAATATTCAATAAACCTGTGTGAGCTGTCTAAAAATATATATTTTTTAAGCTGTAGGTTGTGGCCTTGTGACATTGGATTCCATTATTGTAAGGCGTCCCTTATTTACTTTACTTTATTTTCCCATACTGCCACCTGGAGCCCTAATATGAATTTGCCTGTTGTACCTTTACACTAATATGTCTTTACCACTAGAGGTCAGGCTTTGGCTGCTCGCTCTCCTTCCCTCCCTGTTCTCAGCACCCTGTCAACTTGGAGAACCCTCATGCTGGATAACTCCCTCACCCCATAATTTATGACACACCCTCATCCATTATATATACAGTCACTGCCAATGCCATTCAGAGGTCACGCTACACTGCTGTATCTCATCCTCACATATATAAAGTATAGGATTTTCCCACATTTATTATGTATTACACACACACATTCTTTGTTTGGGTTGTATAGCCTCCATCTCTTTGTTATGTTAAACAAAGAGAAAATGGTTTCCTGAAACATACGTTTGGTCATAAAAATATATGGAGGAGCAGGACTTGACACATTGTGGGTCTCATTGTGACTCACCTCAGTTATGTGGGTATGAATCACATTCACATATAAAGTTAAGTTTACCGTGACTGTAGCGTGGCCTGTCTGACACACAGACCTGTACTCACACACTGAGTCAGGACCCCTTATGTCAGATATCCATTTCCTGTGCTTTCCTAGTCTGGGCCTCGTCTGATGTGTCCCACTTCCATCTGGAACCAAACCCCTTCCAGGACCCCCTCTCCTCACACTCTCACTCACACACGTCATTCTTACTAGGAAACACCAGGAAGGGGACCATGAGGAGGTCATTCCCCTGTGTATGTGTGCATGTGTGTTCGTGTGTGTGTGTATGCGTGCATGTTCCTGTATACATAAAACTGAGACAAGGTGTGGCCCATTATAAATTGTTGATTTACACCTTGAAAGTTACAAGAGTTTTAGGGATTTGGTTGTTAAACCAAAGCAAGGCTTTAGCCTACACCTTTTCGGTCAGTATGAACTTGTTTTAAGTTTATGATTTAAATGTCATTATGATTTATTTATTATTTATCTTCATATGTATTGAGTTGTATACGTTGAAAAATGACCGAACTTAAAAAAAACAAGGGCATTAAAATAATCTATAACTCTTTTTTTTGAGACTAATTGAACTGAAGTAAGACTTCTGTGGTTGATTCAAAAAGTGAAATCCCAGAATAGAGAAATCTGCTCAGAACAGAGATTTAAAAGGTCACACTGCAATGAAATACAGTCGTAGCATAGGCTTTGTGTGTTTTATGTGTTTGATTATGTGCCCAGCCAACGTAAAGCTTAAATTTTTATAGGTTTGTGGACCTCATGTAGGCTAGATAGCTAGTATTGATTGTTATTATTGTTGTGGTGGTGGTGATAATGGGCTCGACATGGACATACACACACACACACGCACATCGATGATTGAATGAGCATGCGGCTCGTTTTCTGCCCTGCTGGGTACAGACGCTTTCGTTTCTGGATGGAGGAGCTCCCAACTTCAACAGCCTCTAGTAAATGCATGGTTTCCATGGTTACACTCTGAGATGAGCCGGTTCACGACACTTACCATCTGAATAATGACAACATTTGTTTGGAGCAGGACACACACGTGCTGAACACACACACAGACTGAGGTCCCCAAAGCTTTCCAGAGTCTGCTGGTTCACATGTTTTTATTTTTGCACCGTCTGCTTTCCAGAAAAACAGAAGTAAGCTGAATGTTCTCGGTGTAAATTCAGCGCAGCACAGGGAACTGAAACACAAAGAGGAAGGTTTATAGAGAAATGCTGCATCTTCAGCGCCAATTATGATTGAAATAATCTGCATTGTAATTAATAGCTACTTTTGTGTCACACTGCCAGTAAATGTTCTATGTTCAAACACATAAGTCTTTATCTGATGGCTGTATGACTGCATTGATGGTTAAGCTGTTCTAATTAGGTGGAACTCAACAGCCCTTGTCATTGCTTCTCTATCTTAAGCCTAATTCACCAGCGGGACGGGGCTGTAAATGTTAGTCCCTGTAGATCGTACACACGATCTACAGCGACTGTGTGTGTGTGTCTGTGTGTTTGTTTGTATGCGTGTGTTGGTGCGTGTGTGTTGTGGATCTAGACAGCAATGTTACTTGTTTAGGGTCAAGCTTAGTCATGCTGTGCTCTGACCCCTCCTAGTGGCCAAAAATTAAAGTTTCAAACACACACACACACACACACACACACACACACACACACACACACACACAAAACATAATGCTGCCTGTCACATGTGATTAATATATATTCCCCTCCCTACATCTGGATTGGATACATTACATTACAGGTGATAGCATCCCACCCCCACCCTCTTTTTTTTTTTNCTCACATACCCACACACAACCTCCCCCTGATGTGACCTCAGTGCACACACCCAGGGGTTTCCCTTTTGCTAAGAGCCAGATCTTTATGCTATGACTCATACCTTGGTCCAGTTACAGACCCCCTCCCAAAAAAAAAAAAAAAAAAAAGGCCAGCTCTCTCCCCTTTCTTCCCCTTTTCTCTTTCTGTCTCCTCTTGTGTGTCATAAAGAGCCTGATCACATGAAAAGTTGATGAGAGGCAGACAGACTGCTCAGAGGAGTGATGAGGTGTGTGTTGTTCTTGTCATCTCCTCCCCGCTCGTCTCTGATCCTCTCTGTCTCTGTGCGGTGCTCCTTTGCTTCTGTCTGCTCAGTGATCAATTACTTAATCAATTACTTTTCCTGTCATTAGAAGGAACTTGATGGAGTTGTGGCGTGAACTATTTTTTGTTCCACCACTTGTGTGCCAAACCCAAGAGAGAGCATCCATAGAAGACACACATACTCACACACACACACACACACACACAGAGAGAGAGAGAGAGAGCACATCTCTTAACTTATCTGAGCTAAGATTGTCATCTCATACTGTAGTTATTGTGTTACCGGGGCTTTTTCTATTTCACTTTCAGGGTTGACAAAGCATGAAGGCATACCATTAATTCCTAGAGCACTCTTATATTATTGTACTGTACTGTATACTGTATGTATATACTGTATACTGTATGTATAATACATTTATTGTGTACATTCAGTATATAACAAGTAGCTAAAGTTGCAGTTTAACGTCTCCTGGCGACTTTCCTGGATGATGATGATGTAACAAACCCCAGATGTAACAGCGGGATTCTGCTGACAAACAATAATGACATTAATTTGTTTGTCTGTTAAAGTGGCACACACACACACACACACGCACACNGACAAACAATAATGACATTAATTTGTTTGTCTGTTAAAGTGGCACACACACACACACACACGCACACACACGCACACTCAAATACGCAGACACATTAAAAGATTTGACAGTAACATATGGAGCATCAGTAGGATTTGCAGCCCTAGAAACCCCTTGACACCTCCCACAGAACAGTGTCCCTTTTTTATTCTTTGTTAATGTAATCTATTGTAGAAGCCACACGGTTTCATTATGACTTTCTTCGTGTACTCTCATTACATTATGCATTTTACTTGAACAAACCAACAAACAAAAACACAAACGATGGCAGGGGCTTTCTCGGAAATAACAATTAATCTCCGGTGATTTTCACTGTTGCTTAAGAAAATATTTGCTGTACTTCTGTTCTTCACTCTCTCGTTTTTTTGTCTTTCCCTTCAACTATCTTCACATTCACACATAGGCTGACACCTGTATGCACAATTACACACATACCCTGGTGTAAACATCTCTCTGAATGACTGCAGTCATTTGTTTGAGCAATACATGACTCCTATCCTGTTGGTCTCCGTTGATATACTGAGTTTGAATTTGAGCCCATTTTCTTATTGTGAAACATACTGACGTTGAGCAACAAACACATGTTCTGGACTGGAAATGGGAACTACAAACTACACTTATATCCCTGCGATAGATTTTCCCACAGTTCACTTTAGAAGGAAAGAAAAGTTTGATAAAGTGTATGATTATCAGAAAATGAATGTTTATACATTACAAAATACGAAATTGGACTATGCTAAAAAAAAAAAAAATTGCCAGTGATTTCTCAGTTTCCTCACAGTCTTCTACAACATGCATCACCTACCATTTCCAGTATTACTTATATTCTGTCTTTCTAAAGTACCATGCCATTTAACTTCCTCTCTCCCACCTTCCAACCAAACCCCAAAATCATTGTCATGGCTGCTGTTGCCTANCCCCCCCCCCTGCTGAGTCCTACTAGATCTCTGTGGAGACACTACGGCATAATCCCTGCTAATCCCTGGCTTCCTCTTATGGCAGGGTTGGAAAAGAACGAAAACTCAGTGAGACTTGGTCAGCAATCTTCAAGGATAAGGGGGCATGGGTAGGGTTAGTGTAGTATCCATGGTGTGTGTGTGTGNTGTGTGTGTGTGTGTGTGTGTGTGTGTGTGTGTGTGTGTGTGTGTGTGTGTGTGCAGCCTGATTCACGCTTGCCAAGGACCCCCACATAGTTCAGAGGGATACGTTACCATGTCAACAATATGAGCGTGCAAGGGGAAACAAATGGTGTGTATGAGTGTGTGTGTGTATGCGTGCGTGTGTGAGTGATCTCAGCCTCTTAACTTACAGAGGTCAAAGTGTCATGGCTTTTGCCCACTGACCAATTTCCCTCCCATTTCCTTTAAGGAAAGAGACGGATCCTGTTCTTCCTGCTGATGAATTGTCTTTATTTTCTTTTCTTATGATATAATCACAGCCGACCTACAGAAGAGATGAAAAGGGAAAATGAACATGATACTAGACAAACATGGATAGATATAAACCATGAAGGCCAACATGATTCAGTCAACAAAACTTAGCTTTCAGACTTTGTAGAAAGGCTTCTGATTCACGGTTACATTTCTTCATAATAAAAAAAAAAAAACTTAAATAATAACATATTAAATTAAATATCCATGCCAATGATTGTGCATGTTTAAGCCCAATAGATACAACCCGCATCCACGTTAACTTTACCGACAACCATTTTCCAAAATATAAAACCATATTTTAGTTTTCTTGTTATTTTCCCAAATCTCCTAATCTTTCAAAATCAAACATCAAGGTGATACACCCACCTTAAACATCAATGTTTTGCCTGCTTCCAAATGTAGAAGGAATGGTCCTTTTTATTTTCTCTATAAAAGCCGTCCTCTCCTGGGACTATATTCCCTGGCAGAAACATGCATTTTCTTCCTTGCAGCTCCATGTTGGACCAGTTCAATAAAAATCACTTTGACAAAAAATTGAATAGATGTTGTGTTTGCTGTGATGGATTACTTGTCTCAAGCACGTTTCAAGTCTTCATAAGTTGATTTTTGTAGCGTACTGGAATGAACTGAAACCAATGGCAGTCAGGAAGGTAGGAAAAAGAATTCTAATATTTACTGTTCCAGTTGTACTTTTTTTGGCAAATGGTTGTCAGTAATGTAACATGTATGTAGGTTGCATATATTGTCCTATTTGTGTGTGTGTGTGTGTGTCTCGGGGGGTGGGACTTCTTCCATTGTGGGAACCAGCCTTCAGGAGAATGTACCTGATCACTTCCTAAAACTCTTGTAATGACAGGGACTTCACATTGACAAAGAAAGAGTCACACCTGACCCACATAAATTACAACTGAACTCCAACTGCACTTAAAGGACCATGCCGGTGGATTTGCATGTTTGAGGCCAATATATATATTGGCCTCAAACATCTATTCATGTTTGAGGCCAATATATATATTGGCCTCAAACATGCAAATCCACCGGCATGGTCCTTTAAGTGCAGTTGGAGTTCAGTTGTAATTTATGTGGTCAGACGTGACTCTTTGTCAATGTGAAGTCTCTGTCATTACAAGAGTTTTAGGAAGTGATCAGGTACATTCTCCTGAAGGCTGGTTCCCACCAAGACCCCCACCCCTGACACACACACACACACACACACACACTCAATCATACCCTTCCACTCATCTATACAGCCTTTAAAGTATACGCTTAGTCCCTCTATAGGGGGTTAATGAAAATGCCTGGTTAAGGACAAGCTTTGGAGTTTTTTTGGGAGCTGTGGAGGGAAAACTCCTTAAATGTAGGCTACACACACACACACACACACACACACACACACACACAATATCCACACAAGAATTGGAAGGTTAACAGTGGGGTGTGACAGGGGAATTGTAATGCGCATAAGAATTAACCATACTTCCCTCCTCCCATTGACTCCCGTGGTGTTATTCTCTGGAGCTGTTTCGACATTAGTCACACACTTTTCTTTCGGCCCTCCCGCCATCATTCTCCCTTCCTGTCCTTCTCATTATGCCATGTCTTAATCTCATCCTTCCCTGTATGCACCAATGCTCCCAACAGAGGAAAACATCCTAATTATTTTCCCAGGAGAAACTGACTGAAGACTGAAGTGACCGTAAAAACCTAATTAGTTATATTTTAACTCATCAGTATATGGGCTGTTTTTTGTTGGCCTTTCTTTGGTGTCTCTTGAAAGGGAAAACATCTTTGAAGTCAAGCCGATTCTCAAAAGTTCCACTTCGTATTGTCCGTAGCAGAATAGACCTTGAGAACAGCATCCTGTGCAAGCAAGAGCCTAATGAGATGGTTTTGGTGGTCTGGCCACAGAGGGCCCCCAAATTACCCACATGAGCACCTTCCCAGCCTGGGACACACACTTTGATGTTAAACCATCAGCATGTTGCTTTGGATTTCCTATCTGTGGATGTAAAGAGTGCCAAAGCAGAACTGGATCTAACTTTGTTGTTTGAGCAGATATTAAGTGGAGCAGTGTAAATCACAAAACATTTTTTGATTTTTTTTTTGTTTTAGTAAATGCACATTCTCACTGCTATTCTCACTCAAGGACATTTAATATAATAACACACATTTTATATACCGTATATACTCAAGTATAAGCTGATCTCGTATATAAGCCAACCCCCTGATTTTGACCTGCAAATTTAGATTTTTAAAGAAACCTGTATATAAACCAACCCTCATTGTGTTGTTACATCAATTTATTTGTTTAGCAAATTACCTGTTTTTCTGGGTATTGTCATAGTATTCCTGTGATTTTCTGAAAATAATCCACGTACCGGTACCGGTAAATGTATTTATTTCAGCAACTGACATTAACTTTTCCAGACTCCTCTTCCTCGTCTGAATCGTCGCCAAACAGTTTGTATCTTGAAACCAGCCTCATATGATGCTCTTTTCCTCTTCTGAGTCTGTGTAGTTTCCATTGTGTGTTGTATCTTATCTTCTTGCTAATAAAGCACAAAACATGTTGAACGAGACTACCAAATAACGTTACCATACCGTTATATGAAACAACATTTTTATAAAGTTATCTCTGATTGGCCCATTCTTTTGTCTTTGACCAGTTACAACAGTGCCTACTGGCTGCCGCAAAATGTTTTGGATAAGATGTTTAGTCAGGAAATATCTCATTCTAAGGTATGATTTAAACTATTTTCCATGGGTAGTGGTAATAGGTAGTATTTCCACCCCTGGAAATTTCCTTCTCTGGGATTAAATTTGAATTTCATGTGTATAAGTCGACCCCCCAATTTACATTGTGAAATTTGGTAAAAAAAAATAAAAAATAAAAAAAATTTAAAAACTCAGCTTATACTCAAGTATATACAGTATCTCATAAACTCACTCTCATAAATCCCTAAAACATACAAATTATGTTGACATAATTTAAATATTTGAAGGGGTTTATTCCAGCAGAGGATTTAAAATTAAATTTAAAGGAAACATTCTTGGCAGCAATCAGGGTGTAAGATTTGGTGTCGTTTTCAAATGGTGGCCATCTCATTTTGGAAGACATTAAAAATAATACTATTACAAACTGCTAGATTGTTCTCTTGTGTTTGTGTGTGTGTGGTGTGTATGTGTGGGAAATGAGGGAGGTAAACTGATGTAGTGTGATTGAGAAAATATAAAGGAAAGAGATGCCAAGTTACAAGTAAAACAGGAGAACAAGAGAGATTGATAAAGTAACAGAGAAAAACTGTGTGATAATGAAGAACAGAATTCCAGTTATGCGTGTACATGTGTGGGTGTGTGTTTTATGTTTGTTTACATTCGTGGACTAGCATGTGTTGCTAGTCACTATGTGTGTGTGTGTCTGTGTGTGTTCCTGGCCTGATAAGAGGGATGAGTTTTCCCAGGTTGCCTCTCTCTTTCATCAGTGGAGGAGTGCCAGGTTCCCAGGGTCACAGGATGACCCTGCCTGTATACTGTCATTACACAGTTACATCACCACCTAATTATACTAGTCAACTGCAATAATACCACACACACACACACATAGGAGACATTGGAAAACAAGCACTGTGGGCTGAAAAAAAAGAGGGCTACAGTGAAAAAAAGAGATACTCTGATGAAAAGGAGCAAATAGAGAGGGAGAGGGGTGGGGCGGGGGCATGTGACATGAGTCAGTGGTCAAAGCGAAGCTGGCCAAATGCAGAGACTGCTGTCCAGCTTCCCTTTCCAGCAACTTAGATGAGAGTTGACATAAATAAAAGCAATGGTTCACACTGACTTAAGGAGGACTGAAAATATGTGTTTGTGTAGGAGTGTGTGTGCATGTGTGTGTTCATAGAAACTTTCTCTTTATTAGCAATGCTAGGCAACAATGATGGCAAAGGCTCTAAACACCTGCAGTTCAGCATGCCAGTGTGCCAGTCAGACACCCCCACCCCCCCAACACACACACACACACACACACACACACACACACNACCACACAACCACACAAATAGTGTGTACCCACCTGGCTCTGCATGGTACGGGAGAGCAGTAGCCTGAAGAATCCTGTCTTTGTTCCCTCTGCACTTAAGAGTGTGTTAATGATCTTGCTCTCTCTCTCTCTCTCTCTCTCTCTCTCTCTCTCTCTCTTTCTTTCTCTTTCCCTCTCTCTCTCTGTCTGTGTGTGTACTCCAGTCTGTCCTTATCTCTTTTCCTCTCTCTTTCACAGTCCTTCACACCATTTGTTGTCCCTCTATACTGAAAAGCTGAAAAAAACAACAACATTTATTTCTGCCCCCCCCCTCATTTATTGAACAGATACAGCAGACAGACAGAGCTATTCACTGGGGTCCGTTCAGTGTCTAAACACCACTGGATGTTTCAAAAACCAGAAATGGGGGGGNCTTGATACCCACTCTATTTCACAGCCAGTCTCCAATAGCGAATACACACTCTGTTACAATAGAAACACTAGAGCCATTTAGTTAAAGCGTCCTCATTGAGGCTTATTTATGCCTCTCTGCCTGCTTGTTATCCAGCATTTCCTCTGAAGACATGGGGTTGTTATTGGATATTAACTTTTCCTCATCAACTTCTAAATTAAAGCATGTTATTGTTTGAATTTAAAGGACCATACCATCCATTTTGCATGTTTGAGCCTAATATATTAAATTTTCATACATGTTACGTTACTGACAATCAGTTCCCAAGGATAAAACCATATTTCAGCTTTCCTGCTATTTTGCAAAATCTATTAATCTTTCAAAATCACATATTCAAGCGATACACCCACCTTAAAAAAAAATCAGTGTTTCGCCTGCTAATAGTTACGCAGCTTTATGAAGTCACGGTCATTTAAATTTTTCAATAAACACAGGTCTTCTTTTGGGACTATATTCCCTGGTGAAGATCAGATCACTCTGTGCTTTTTATTGCGCTTAAAGCTAAAATTATGTAGGTCTAACTTTGAAAAAAACACGAATGCACGTCTTGTTTGCAATGATGGATTACTTATCCCAAGAACGTTTCAGGTATTAATAAGTTGATTTTAATAGCATACCAGAATGAACTGAAACCAGTGGCAGTCTGGAAGGTAGGAAAAAAATGTATTTTAATTCACCGTTCCAGTAGTATGCTTTGGGAAATGATTGTCAGTAACATTACATGTATGAAAATTGAATACAGTATATTAGACTCAAACATGTGAAATGGGCGGTATGGTCCTTTAAAAGTGTCATTATGCAGTATGGAGCATAGACTTTTAATCAGTATAATCAATTAATTAATTGATGCGTTTTAGAAACTATTAATGAAGTGATTTGTTTCAATCATTGAGGCGATCGCAAAACAGGAACATAAATGTTACAGGCTTCTGAAAATATTCAGAATTAATAATATGGTCCACAGTGTGTTGAAAGATTTCGTGATATCCCTTTTTTCTGAGGTTAGTACGAGCCGAAATGGAAAAAGAATGCTTTTGTGGGATTGACTTGGTATCAAAGGGGTTGAGTGAGTGGGGTCAGTGGGCTGTGCGTTGTGTGTTAATTGGAGATTTAAGGGTGTGAAAATGTCTTTGACACGTCGCTTTGAGAATGTGATGACTGCGTGTTATCCTGCGGCTGTGCGTTAAAGCCTCTGTGCGCTTTTGGAGAGGCACAGCTGGTCGCGATCAGTTGAATCTGGGAGCAGAGGAGGAGGAATTTGGGGGTGTTGCCTTTCTATCCTNCGCGATCAGTTGAATCTGGGAGCAGAGGAGGAGGAATTTGGGGGTGTTGCCTTTCTATCCTTGCCTCCCTCCCTCGCTCATCGCTCCCCTCCCTCCCTCTGAGTGTGTGCGTGTGTGTTTGTGTGTGTGCGCATGTGTGTGTCAGACTAAAGGCACTGCGGGAGTGGGTCAGTCAGTTAATGCTGCTGACTCGTACAGGCGGCGGAAAGCACCTACTGGATTCTCTGCGCTATAGTGCTCTGTAGTGGGCTATGCCACGCGGGAACAAAGCGGCGTGAATCCTGCACGGTTGTAGAATGAGCGGGCGCGTGCTGAACGGGAAAATGCTGCATCTCGCGGCTCCGCAGCGCGCAGGGAGGACAATGCACTTTCTGTCAAGGTAATGATGAGGCCAGATCCTGCGTGTGAGTGGGCATGTTTGGTGCAAAACTAACGGACACAGCGGTGACATGTCTTTTTATTAGGAATAATAACGCGAGACGTGCACTTTGTGTGGACAGCGTGTTCTATGAACTTACACACGCCTGTGCGTAAAAAGCAGCTGCACGTCTCATTGATAAATTTGTAGTAGCTGCATGGTTCACGTTTCCTGACGGACTGACACGAGCTCAGATTTATCCGTAAAACGATATTTTAGACTAAATAAATGGTTTTTGACGTGGAAATTGTTGGAGTTATAGTCAGTCTGTAAAAGTCTCCAATGCGCAAAGATGTTGAATCAGCGTTTGATTTTATATTACCGCTGCATTTAAGGCATCATGTGAGATGCAGGTTCACGTTCCTGCTTACATCAGTGTATCATTACGAACCAGTATCACAGGAAATACATTAGTGTGCAGAAAGTAGTGAGAGGTTAAGGGATGTGAATGTGCACACGCATCAAGTGCGTGCTTGCGTTAAGTGGGCTGTGTTTTACGCTCGGATGGCATGCCCATTGTTTTAAGGTGAAAGCCTTGACAAGTGGTTGTTGGTGTTTGATGGCTGAGCACAGGCAGGTATGTGGGTGGGTGTGTTCGCATTGATCCGCTGCGGAACCGATCCACTTTGTACATAACGGCTGACCTACTTGTACATTCTGATCGGCTCTGTGTCTGCAGACGCCTTCTCCCGGTAAATCAGCCGTGATTGGGTGAAAAGCAGCAAGCCTCCTCCATATCATTTTTGCCCACGCCATGTAAGAATAATATGACTGCATGTATAGTTGCGGGATAACAGTTGGTATGAAATGTCTAATGATGGTGGATTGCTTTAACAAATTTATAGCATATTTTCATCATATTTATATAATTGAAGACAGAGAAATAACTCATTGCAAATTATTTTTAATGCGTAAAGTTGATATTCTTTACAGACTAATTATTTGCACAGTTCCACACGACCAGCAGCAGGCATGCGCATACATGCATGTACACACATACTCTTAAGAGTATTGATTTTATGTTTGTGTGCGTGCGTGCACGTGCGTGCGTTCGTGTGTGTTGGGGTCTTTGCTCTTTTTTGGTTGAGTGACCTTTAGCATCCATCGACCCTTTATGTAAACCTGTTAGAGTGGAGTGGTCAGATCAGGGTAGGGCATTGGACATGGACGCACACACACACACACACACACACACACANGGTCAGATCAGGGTAGGGCATTGGACATGGACGCACACACACACACACACACACACACATATGCACACATTGGTACCTGTCATCCTCATCATCTCTCCGCTAACTACTGATGTCAGTTGACCCATCGACAGACAGACAGCTAGACAGACATGCATGCATGCACACACACACACACACACATACATACAGTTTTATTTTCTTTTTTATTTCCCACAGGAACAACTGGGCTGTTTTTTATCTGGGTGTTTTAGTTGGAAAGCTGTGTTAAACAGGCTGGCTGTCAAAAGACTGATAAATGGTCAATAAACAGCATAACACAGCACCTAACACACACACAGAAATACACACATACACTCAACAGACATTCAGTAAGCCAAACACATGGTTAAAGCCAGAGAGGTGTGTGCGTGTGTGTGTGTGTTGGCGTCAGCTTGTGTGCGATCAAGTGTTAAAAATCATCATTAGCAAATCAGTTCCAGCCAACACAAAGGTCTGATCAACTCATCAACTGTTAGCTCATAGCAGAGTCATAGTATGAGCAATCCAACATCAACTCAGTATCCCCCCCACACACACCCCCTGTGTGTGTTTCTGTGGGTTGTGTCACCTGAACACTAATAGAAATGGCCTGCTCAGCATGACCCGCCCCTATCTAGATTCACTTCAGTTAACTTCACAAACCAAAGAGATTTGCAAACTGCTGACCTCATTTCAATTAAAGTGCGTCACACCCAAATCAGTGCTGTTTTTAATTAGCTTGAAATGGAGAATGTGTTGCTTTGATGTTGATCAGGTCCGTAATGTAAATGATGTCATTTAGTCACGCATGTACAATGCTGGCCAGTAATATAATAATAGGTTGTAGACTTTACTAGCTTCACGTCAGGAGCTTTTTCATCAGAGACTCAGCACAACACTTAAAGTTGATGTTGAAGTCTGTAATGATTTTTTTAAAATAATTATATCATAAATAGATCCATCTGAATAGTGGATATAGTAAAACATGAAAAAAATAGCATCTTAAGTTTGTATGGAATAAAGTTGATCAGGTTTGACAGTTGACACCTGTTGGGTGACAAAGCTAATTGTAACTTTTAGCTCCATTACTTCAGATAATGTGTTCGTCTTCATTTCATCCAGGTTATTGATGACATTTTCACGGCGTACCATTAACAACGTGACATCGTTTTACAAATGCATCTCTGTCATCTGTGCTGTCGTGTGAACAGAAGGGATGTTCTAAATTTTACTTTTTCACTTCATTACACACAGCTTTCATCACACACACACTAGATTACATCATTTTGGAAACAAATTCTGCTGATTCAGAGGCTGAAAAAGTTAAAACAGCCAACAGTCTGTTTTCAATATTATCACACCCACATCAACAAAGATGCATGACCAGGCCTTCAGAAATACTCGTCACTGCACCGTGACCTCACAAAGACAAATCATTTTGAATCTGCAGTTTGCCTTTTTTCAAGTCATTGTGTAAGCTTGTTCTTCCCAAAACAACTGAAAAACATCTGAAAAAAATACTTAAAGCTGCTATTAGCAAAGAGCAATGCAGCTGTATGCCAGTTAATATGACAATTATCAATCCATCCATCCATCCATTATACCCATTTATTGTGTAAGGCTAGCGTTTTAAACAAAGCTCCATTTTCTCTATCCGCATAAAGCATTCTCAAATTTGTCCCAAAAAAATGCATCTTGGTCATCAAAAAAAAAACATGTGTTAGGGTGAGAAAAAGGCCAAATTTATCATCTGCTTACTGGACATGGCCCGAGTTTGTTAATCCAAAACAGACCAAATGCCACAGCTGACTCCGAGGTTGTTTTGTAATGAAGGGTACAAGTTACTTGCCCTGGCTACAAGGTCATTAGGAAATCTGAGAGCGAAACAACAGATGCTTGTAACCTGCGCTTGTAAGACACATGCACGCACTTTTTTATCACACACACAGGAGCCTGTGTTCACAAACAGAGCTCATATTTTCATGAGGTGGTGCCTCCCGTGGTTTAGCAAGTCTCTCTGTTACATCAAAGCTAAAGAGGGACCTACAGCCAAACAACACTACGCCATAACACGCTCAGAGAGAGAGAGAGAGAGAGAGAGAGAGAGAGAGAGAGAGAGCGCAAATATGAAGGACCACTGTGCCATTTTTTTAACAGTAAATCCTTTTATTCAAGAACCTTCCAATTTTCCCAGAGAAAGAGAGACTTTTCCTTCAGTTTGTGTTGGAGGATTTAACTTATAGATATGGGTTACGTTGGATCTCACTGGATACATCATTTTACTTGTGTGTGTGCACTCGTGTGTTGGTATGTGTGTATGTGTCTGCATATGTTGGAGGATTAGGGAGTGGGACCCCAGAATACTCTGTGTGGAATGTGAAGTGTGTATGTTTTGTGCAGCCTGAGGGCAGGGAATGTCTCCTAAACTCACTATCTTGGCTTTAAGCGGCATGACCACAGCGTACTATGAGTGACAGCAGGTGATGGGTGCGTGCTCCAGCGGGGTGCGTCTCTAAGCCTGTCGCTCCCTGTGCCACATGTGCTTGTGTATGTGTATAGCGGCCTGTCTGTGCCTTCCACCGCATGGGAGCAATGTGTGTGTTTAATGTGTGTGTCTGCTTTATCTCAGCCAGAAAATATGAAAGAGTATCTCTGCTCCAGTCAATGGGCCTTTCATTCTTTTTCATTCAGGTGGTGTTTAGACAACCTTTGGCAGGTATGTTCTACTCAGATCTGGAGTCTCTTTGTGTAGCTTGATTTAATTTAATGTAGCTTCATTTGATTCCCAATTTTGGTTAGATGGTTTGGCCTTGTATTTTTCTTCCCTTTATTTCTCAACATTTCATTGCTTCCTTCTCCAAACCGGACTTTAAAGATGCTGCTTGGCCTCTTTGGCACCGCCAGTCTTCAAATCCTCTGATCCACATCAATCTGCATGTCTGACATCCTGCGGCACAGCAGAAACCGATTTAGCTGTTTTTCTTTTACTAATCTGAAGGATTAACACATAATTTAGTCTGGTGGAATTTGCCTGTTAGCTTGTCAGAAAACTGGGAGGAGACCACAGAGGTGGATTTCATTTGTAGGTCTGTACCAGTTGCTCCGACTGTGGCATCTGATATCTATCTTGAGCCATAACCATTTTTCCCATGGACCACCCCTCACACACATGTTGATATCACGGATATTCCATCTTCTCTGTGTATGTGTGTGTGTCTGTGTGATGGGGTGTAGTCCTCTATTGAGCGTATTCTCATCAAGTACCATCTGATCTATACTACGGTTGGTCAGTCAACATCCCATAATTATTCCTGTAACTGTACATGTATTCCTAAGACCAAATAGATGGAGGAATCATATTTCTCTCTGTGTTTTTTTGGTGTAACTGTTAGTTTTATGTGTTTGTGTGTTCTAATGGGATATATCAGTATCAGCTCCACACTTCACTAAACTGTATTTTGCTGATCAAAAGGCAGCTGTCAATGGAAATGTGTGTGTGTGTGTCGTGCACTTCTGCGGCACAGTCTTTTGCACAGCTGCTTCAAGTTAGCAGCAACCTGGGAGAAGCGTGCTTCGTTTTAAAAAGTGGTTCCTCCCTCTTTTTCTCTTCCTCCTTTCCTTCACTCCCGTTCGCTCGTTTGTCCACCTCTTTTAAACCAAAACATCCCCTGCGCACCGTTAATTCACACAGCCGTTAAGTCAGCTGACATGTCTGGAGGGAAGCCAGAGGAAATTCTACCCCAGGATCCAACCCCTGTCTTGGGCCTCTGCACGCCGGGGTTCCCCTTGTGAGCTCCTCCCTGGGCCTTAGCTGTTGAGTTGGGGCTGGGAAGCGCTCCACACTAAACCCCAGACTGAACCACTTAGGAAGGTGATTTAAACGGCTGCTCCACCTTGTCCCAGGAGCGCTGTCCTTCTTCTGCTTCCTGCTCTGTCGCAGAGAAGAGAAGAACTCTAGAAGAGAGGCACGACACTGTGGGGGTCAGGGGTTATTGGGTCATATTAGAGCTCTGGTGTTCAGTACCCAACACACTCCGACATTTTACTGTTCTTTTCTGAAATCTAATATTCTTTGACCCAATTTGTCAGGCTTTCTATGAAAGGAGCACTTAGTAAAAATTTTGTTTAACAAATTTTCTTCAATCCACTTCAAGCCATAATACTCATAAGGCTTAAAACATTGATTGTAGTGTTGCTGCCCTGGATAAGCTTTGTTTGGAGGCCAGTAACCATTAACCTTTAATCCTGTTTGCAATGACATAGAAGAGGACAAAGACAATGACGAAGATGGATATAGAAGAAGGAGAAGAGTCTGGTGTCTGGTTTCTCTCCAGAAACTATCTGTCCAGCTCCTACTTCTTTCCTTTTAGGGATACAGTATGAGAAGATCAAGCTGACCTATTCTAGCTAGTATGGATGTACTGAACAGGCCCACAATTTTTGGGTTGAGCAGTATTTCTCCTCTCAAAGTTACTTACAGTATATGAAGCTTGGATTCTTTCAACTGTCCTAATTTCACAGAGCTGTAGCAGTTCAGAGTCAAAGTGACTCTTAGCTGTGTTGAACTCTGTGCAAGCCTCATCGTCCACTTCTCAGGGAAGTCAGGAGGAGAAGGAGATTTGGAGATAAAGTCTGAGGAGAGTTTGGTTAGTCAGCTTATCCTCTGCTTTAGCTGAATTGTTTTCTCGATCAATCTAGTTATCTTTATCTCTCAATCTGTCTTTCTACCTCTCTGTCTCCACATTCGGAGTAAAAGAATAGAGCAGCAGTCGTGATGTGTCTGATTTCCTTTTCATGCTTTAACTTTCCATCCAGAAAGCCCCAAGCATGTGCAGAATGTGTCCCCATTATTAGGTGGAAAATTGTGGAATGGTACCTCTCTTCATTTCCACATGTATGCAGTGGTGCGTGCACGCACACACACATACACACACACACACACACACAGAATCAGCTGGCTGCCATTCTTACCAGCTACAAACATCACACATTTCTGACAGTTAATTCAAGCTTTACTCCAGGGGACAATGTCACTTTAGTGAGCATGCATCCGGTGTGTGTGTGTGTGAGAGAGAGTGAGACACAGAGTGTGTGTGAGAGAGAGAGTGAGAGAGAGACCTAAACCCCCAGAGAGAGAGATATTGTGTCCTAAACCCCCAGGCCATTGCTGTCAGGGTTGTGCCTGTCAAACGCACAACAGGGTTTTGCCTCTGTGATGGCCATTTAGGGATGTGACCTCCAATTTCCCTCACACACACACACTTGCACATTTATACACACAGACACACACACACACACAGCACATCTAGCTGAGGCCCCTGGCCTGCTCTGATCCTGGTGGCAGATGGAATTAGCAGTAATTATGAGCTCATTAACTCCAGCCTGTTCTGTAATCCCCTGTAATGCCCAAATGCTGCTGCTGTGTGTGTGTGTGGTGCTCCTGGTTTAAGTGTGTACAGTTTGTGTGTACAAAAGATTGCCCAAATGGCTATCACGCATTGTTCCATTTCACATCATGGAAACAGGATGGGGAGTAAATGACAAATAACACAGAAATTAAGCAAAGGAAATTAATTTCTCTGTGTAGTGTGTGTCAAAGACTGTCTCCATAATCTGGTCTTTAATTGGGGCCTTGTCAATGATTTACTGCAAGTGTTAAACAATATGGCATAGGAGAGAAATGGTCTTGTGTAGCTAATTAAAAGCCATTTTAATAGCAGATTTGTTGCTAACACTCTGCGAGCTCCCTCAGCACTCGTATAATAACACAGCTTCATTAAAAAGTTGTAGAGTCATTTCACAGTAAGACTGAACTGCACACATGTGGTGGTTCTTTGATAAGAGCATAACATGAGTAACGGATGTCTGATTTCTTACCTAAACATGCAGCAGAAATGAGATTTATAATCTTTCTGCTGATGTCTAAAGTACAGCCATATGTATTTTAATGTTTACCATTATACGCATCGCTATGTCTGCATTAGCTAGACATTCCAGCTATGTTTTATCTGTAATAGCCATGTATGTCAGAGTTTGAGACTTTCAAGATATAGCATATAGTGCCTGGAGATTGTACTGCTTCATGCCTGATATGGTGCGTTTGTGATGGATAATTCTATACAGAAGAACATGGTCTTAAAAAAATAAAAAGATGTGAACTACAGCATTTTTCTAATCTTATATGCTCATCTGGCCAGGTTGTGGTCCTTTTAAAAGTAGACTTTGAATTAACTTTGCACACGAGACTCCTATTTCTCATCATTTGACTGGATAAATGAAGGTATAAATAATGTTGACTGTCTCGGGAAAATCTGTTGTTATAGGTAGTTCATAGCCGTGTGTGTGTGTGTGTGTTCCCAGAGATAAGCTGCTGAAGTGATCCAGGGACACATATTGTTAGCCATCTGTGTACCCCAACCACATTTGCCCTCTCTTTCTGTCTCTCTTTCAGTCTTTTCAGGTAAAATTCCAGGTTATATTAAGAATGTGTGTGAGCTCATTTACATTGATGGAATGATTTAGCTTTTATTATTATATTTCTCAAGCATAAATACATTTTCAAGCCTGTGTCCGTGATGGTCAGCGCAGCCTGGAACAGACACATCTGCCATGGTTGTGTTGGAGAGAGGAAACGCTGTTGATGGGTGTGGCTGGTCATGCTGCTCTCCACAGCAAATGATTAATTTTATGTGTGTGTGCTTGTGTGGATGTGTGTTCACATCAGTGCTATTGCGGGAAGTTGACTAATTAGGTGATAAAAAGGTCATCCCTTTAAAAATGGACCTGTTTGCCAAAATTAATAACTATTTCATAGACTGGGATGACTCAGCCATGAGGCGTTTAATTATATGAGTGCAAGTGTGTATTTGGAGTCTCAATGTCCAGACTGAAACCTATACAGAATGTTGAATCATACAGACAGTCATGAATTTTGCTGTTTAATCTCTCCTTTTCTTGTAATGTTGAACCTCTTACTTTATCTTTCCTGAAGGTTTTATGTGTCAAACATAATAAATATCATTTTTACACAGAATTTACAGAGAAATCTCAGATAATCCCTGCTTGGTATATTGTCTGTCGACTGGTGTGTCTCACTGCCCCTCACCCTTGACTTCTGAGACCCAAGTCTCCTTGTGATTACTTCCTTTTACACCTGATCTGAAATGTATCTGTAAATATATGTGCAGACACGTAAAACTGATACTGAATCTCTCTATAACTGGCATCTTTTGTAGCCGATGAAGCCTCATATTTCCAGGATTCCCCACAGACTTTAATGAGTTCAGCAGCCTTTTCATGAATGCCCCCTCTGGTATCTCAGCTTGCTGCCCAGTGCCACTCTGGCAAATGCCCTACTTTCCATTTGCATGAAAAAGCATCACTACAACCAGGAACAGTCTGATTTAGCTATTTTGGGTTCCGCCATGTGACACTGTGGATTTTAATAGGAATGGAAAGTTCCTGTCCACTGTGAGACTGCAGAAACACTTTCCAATGCATTTACACAAGTGGGTGAGACTGTCCAAGTATCACTCTGGATAGCACATTTAACCCCATATAGGTGCAAAGTGCTGTACCCCTCCAGTCACAGGAGCATTTGCACACGGTAGCACTTGATGCATATATTGCTCTTATATAATGAAAGTGACATTACTACACATTCACAATTGTTTTCTGTTACAGGACCAGAAAAATAATATTCTGCCTTTTTTCCAAAGTAAAGGCAATTTAGATAACAAGATTGGTGATCACATTTGTTTTCCTTTCTATTGATCTGTTGTGTACTGGTACGGTATATTACCTCTTTGCATAAGTGCATTAACATTACTTTGCATGGTCTATTGATCAGATAATTAGTTTATTGTTTTTTGGTAATCCTTTAAGTGTGAGTCAGTAAGTCTGTCTCCATATTCATCATATGACAACGCAGTGAATGCCTGTAACGTAACCAAAGATGCAGGGAAAATGCAGGAAATTTTCAGCATGAAGCTCATCCAAAAGGCCATCATCCACTTTTGATTAATGTTACTTTAGATGGAATTGCTTATCATCCAACAAGTCTGCTGTCTAGCAGCAAGCACTGCTCCCACAGCCCACAGGCAAACCAGCTTTTTTCTCTGCAGTGGCTTTCTCTGTCTGAGTCTAATGTATTTCTCTCACTTTCTCTCTCTCCCATCCCTCAACCTTGAAGGGGAGAGGAGGAGAGGAGTCTCATAATGAACAGCAGAAAAGAGCATTCACTGAGATCAGAGCAATTAGCTCCATAGTCTGAATAGTGGCAGAACACACAGGCCTATTAACAAGAGCTGACTATTTAGCTGAGCAGAAGCTATTCAGCTACTCTGCTGTTCGTCTGTGAGCTCGGTGTGTGTGGGTGTGCCTGTCCTCTGCAGACTAGAGGAACAAAGAAATCATGTACCTTTGAAAGGAGAGGCTTGTGTGTAGTGAACTCCATAAATGTAGTTTTATTTGCAGTGTCCTTGCAACAATCTCCCACTTTCTGCACAGTGATGAAATCTAAATCAGTTCTTACCCAGTGCTTTTTTTTTTTTTTTTTTTTTTTTTTCGAGAGATGCAGTTATAATGTCATGAACGGACAGCAGGAAATCACTCGTCTTCAGGTGTCTCTGGATGTCAGGATACATTATGAGCACGTGGCATATTCCCTGCTCAGTAGGACATTGCATTTTGCACTGGGTCAGGTGAAGATGAAGGATTAGTTTAATCAGACACTTCTGTTAATTGACATTTATTGCAGCCTAAATCAAATCTCTATTGATATTCATTTTGCTTATGGAATTACAGTTCTAGGAGACAATTTTTCAGTGTTTGCAGCCATTCCCTGCAGTCATATTCTTCACCTTGGTATCCAGGTTTAATATTATTGGCTGATAGTCATATAAAACCAATGAAATTAAGTATCCTTAAGCAGGACAAACAGCTATGTTCATGGAAAGGCTCCACAGCCTATCATATTTTAATGGAATTTCATTAATTATTCTCGCATATTATTGGTAGGATAGCTGGTGGTGTTAGTTAGCTTTGAGGGGAATATACATGTTGTGCCTGTTAAAATGAATGTAAATGTGACAGCGAAGTGAATCGCCTGAGAGGGAGCTTGGTGTGAGACATGAGCTCATCTGAGAAAGGGTGATTCAGATGAATTGGGAGCTAATATTATCCCACAGTATCTGCAGCTGCTGCTGAAGAGAAAAAGATGAGAAGGAGCTAAGAGAGATGTCGGCAGCTGCTGTCAAAGGAAGAAGAGGAGGATGGTGGGGCTCGAGGAAGAGGATGGATGCTGGTGGAGGTTGAGAGTGAGAAATGATCTTGTTAAAAAANTAAAAAAAAAAAAAAAAGCATTATGTCCTGAGAAGTTGAGGAGGCACTCTAGATGTCATCAACTACACTACTCTTCACTCAAGTTCTCTTTTTCGTGTGCGTCTTTGTCTTTTTCACTCTCCACATGCCACTTCATCCTCTTCTTGTCACTACTCCATCCACTTCTGCACTCTCTCCTCCCGTACTCTAGGGGCACCCGTTCTCTGCCTTCAGCTTCGGCGCCTTCCTTCCCCTGTTCTTCCCCGCACTATTTAAATCCTGATTCTGCAGTTAGTGTTTGCCAGATTGTACTGTGCTTGTCACTGTCAGTCGCGCTGTTATCGTGTTTCTCTGATCTGTTAGTTTGTGTACCGGACTTGTTCTGCCTGTTTACGGACTCTGACCTTGCCTATCCCGCCTTGGTTTTTGTTAGCTGGTTTACCTGCTTCTTGTGTATTATCTTCGCCTGTTTTTTTTGGACTTCGCTGCTGCCTGTGGATATACCTCCTTGCACAGAATAAACAGTTAGTTTCTTGTCATCTTACCCGTGAGTCGGTCTCTGCTTCTGGGTTCTCACCTTCCGGCCTGATACTTCTCATGAGTAGCTGCATGTGCTCTTCCTTTTTTAGACTTCTTTTTATCACTCAGTAGAGTTGATGGGGACTAAAATGCAAAGAAAAGCTGGCAGACAGTGGATCTTCTGACACTCATGGATCAGTTTTTGACTCGGAATCATCAAATTCCTAAATGGACAAGAAAAAATGCTGTTGCTGTTAACTATCGGCATGCAGTATTGACTCAAAAATATTAAAGCAGATAAAATTTTCAGTTTCACATCTCACTCACTTGCTCATCCATGTTCAGCTGCGGTTATCTGAACTCTGACCCCAACTCTGTTCTTTGTTCTCCCATTTTCACATCTGACAGCCAAATGACACCAAACCCAGCACAGACTGTGTTGTTCCATTTCTTATCATATTTGAATTATTCATCAGAGAGGGCATTTTCATTCACAGAATCACACACAAAGCTTTGAGTTGAGTAACAGGATATGAAAAAAAAGGTATTGCTGATGGTAAACCGCAATGTGTTCCAAAAGAAGATTTATCTTCCAGTGAAGTTGTTCACAGAGGAATGAATGACATGCATGTGCATTCATATTGAGTCCATGTAGATTCATTCTGTATGTTTGAAGGTTGTTAGCTCATTTATAGGATGTATTTTCATAGTAGAGGCTGAATAAGAATCTGCTATCAAAGTGGGAATCAAATACTCAGTTTTATAGAAACAACAACAACATCCTTATTCACAACTTGTTAAATCTATAATTGACTCTTAAAACTCTGGAAAAAAGTGAAATACTATGCCATTTTGATGAGATAATGCCACATGTTTTCAGTGCAATCTCAAAATGTGGCTTTATTTTTTAGACAAGTATAAAACAGCCCTCTGAGTATATCTGCCACTAGTTTAAATTTGCCTTTAATCTTAGTCTGGCATACAGACAAGACAGATTAATAGATACTTCAGACATAAAATCCTGTCCAGTTTTTGTGCCTAAGACATACACCGGCTAACAGGGA
This sequence comes from Lucifuga dentata, assembly GCA_014773175.1. Lineage (NCBI taxonomy): Eukaryota > Metazoa > Chordata > Actinopteri > Ophidiiformes > Bythitidae > Lucifuga > Lucifuga dentata. Next base: position 53,127 of record VXCM01001448.1, on the reverse strand, counting down.
CTTTCAGTTCACTGCTTCCCCCTTTACCCCCACTGTCAAGTCCCTCAGGGTACAGTGTGGACCAACAGGCACCCATCTGGAAGACCCAGCACCACACTCGACACTCCCTCCATCCTCCCCCTTTCCACATTATACATGACCTCGTTAGGCAAACCCCACCCTCTTCAGTTGCCTTACAGTATTCTATGANCCACCCCCCACCCCCAACTTCCTAAACCTGGCCTACTTTCTGTATTCATGTGCATGTTTACACACCGACACACACACACAAATCACACACATACCCATACACACCTCTCACATGAGCCCCTGTTTTGACTGACTCTACCTCCCACCTCATTCCTACAAGTTAGTGAAATCATCATGTGGATCCACATGACAGATTTGTTCCAATTATTTTTTTGAGGTTTATACACGTAGACAGGTTGTATTAGTTATAGTACTAGCTATTTCTTAAGCCTCAGACAGTATCTAGTTAAATGTCAATCAAGAATCCCTGGCTTTGATAAACTAAAAATTAAAGCTGAAACAACTGAACTTTATTTTTTTAAGTTAAATTTTCTGTTCATTTTGTTGTTTGATGATGTATTTTGTTCTTTTTCCCCATTATACCAAGCAAAGATAGACACTGTGATGTCAATCAATTTGCAACACAGCATCAATGAGGCTAACAGCAGAAGTATTTACAACTATCCACAGAGAAATGATGTTACATAAAAACAAAAGAGCTTCCTTCTAGTTGTCTTTGCTCTGCTAACTAATAATCATATTGACAGAAATCCATTACACAAGAGGCAAAGATACCAATTTCTTCACCGACAGTAGCATCAATAGACCATTATGCAATGCAGCCATTAGACATGTTGCCTTTAATGAAGGGCATGACTCTCGCATTTTCTCCACAGGAAAAACTCATCCATAGCTAAATGGTAGAAGTTCAGCCAAGGTCTCTGAATGTTGAAAGATATTCCATAAAATGTAGGATATTGTTAACTGAAGTAGAAGTAGATATGAGGTTGAGGGAATGTGGGTATATCCAAACAGTTCATGACAATACTTTGTCTCCAGGAATACATACAGATTGCTGATATAGAACAGTTTATAATTATCAAACTGTGGAACTTTACATTGAGTAGGAGGTGTAATGCCACTTTAGGAAAATCACCATCATGTACATATATCAGACACTGCAGGATTCTCAGAACAGTTGCTCTTGGGGATGGAGCAGCAGTACAGAAGTACCATACTCCTGGCATAAAGTGAATCCTGCATGCTAGCGTGGGTGCATGCAGGAGTGTACGTTCTTCAGTGCTATTTTTGTATGAAACTGTGTGGGCTAATATGGAGGGAGAGAGCTCCAAATTTCAGTTCCCCAAGTGTTTATCTGCATGCAGTGTTGAGGTTTGTTATATAGAGCAGACGGCATTCTAAATGAGGTCTCACTCTATAAATGTTTAATCAAAAGACAAACTGGAAGACAAGGAGCCAAGTGAACTGACTGCTGAGGAGCTTTGATAATTCATATTATTTATTACTATTTATTATACAGTATTATTACTATTTCAGCTGCAGGTGTTGTAAGATATTTTTGGATATGAAAGCATGCAAGATGGTATGTGATAGTTGATAATTTTTGTAGGGAAACGGAGTCGGTTATGTCCTCTGATGTGGAGTTGCTGTCCTGATCAAAGACACAGGATCAGTTAGATGGTTGCTTGCTGGCATGGGAGCTTGAGCTCAGTTCAGTTGAAGGACAGCCTTTCTAACCACTGAGCCACATACGTTTACCAAAAATAGGAGCACCCCTGTCCCATCTCACTGAGTTTAACCCAATTGCTATATTTTAGGTATTTAGCAAGAATAAGCTACCTTTCAGGCTCATGATACTTATGACAGCAGTCAGCCTTTGTTTTAATGGATGGGACATTGAGTCTTGGTCTTAACTACAAGACACTTTCCTTAACATGATGAATATTATCTGACAGATTTTCTTCTTGTTATTCTCCTTTATAGCTGGGACGAGAGCAGCTCCATCAGCAGCGGTTTGAGCGACGGCTCGGACAATCTCAGCTCAGAAGAGTTTAACACGAGCCCCACCCTCAACTCCCTTCCCACCACCCCAATTGGCTCCCGCCGAAACTCAGCCGTTGTGGTAAGNCACCCTCAACTCCCTTCCCACCACCCCAATTGGCTCCCGCCGAAACTCAGCCGTTGTGGTAAGTCTCTCTCACACACAGACACACACACACACACACACACACAGATCTGTCTTACACGGATGGATTAGCTGTGTTAGTTACAGTAGTATTGATTAAACTGTTAATTCAGAGGTGCTGAATAATGTGTCATACAGTGCAAGAGGATCCCCCCACCACACACACACAAAACAGGAAACAGGACACTATTTCTGAGAATAGAATCAGGAACAAAACCTGTTTAAGTATTCCACACACCACAACACACATATACAACACACATATACAACACACACACACAATATTTATCACCTCTGCAGAGATCAATATTTAGTACGTTATATGCTCTGCAGCCGCATTGTGCCATTTGGGCACTTTTTGCTCTCGTCTAGGTTTTAAAGTTGTGTGATGAGTTGATTTTTTTTTTTTTTTTTTTTNAGAGAGAGAGAGAGAGAGAGAGAGAGAGAGAGAGAGAGAGATTCACACCTCCAAAATGTGGCTTATATGCCTGTTGTGTTGGGATATTAGATAGATGCAGAGAAAGCAAATCATTGTAACCATAGCAACCAAAGCACAGGGATGCTTAGAGTGCGGGTCTTTGTCTTATTCTGTAGAGAAGGACAGGTCTAGAACACAGCCATCTGCAGCCACACACACACACACACACACACACACACACACACACACACACCCACCAGCACACACACGGCCATCTGCAGTCCTGCATCCGGGCCAGCGAGCCGGAAGAACCGGGGCACCTCCCTCCATGCCTTGTTGCAGGAGTCATAGCAATCATTACACCCTATGGCATCATTACCATGGCAACCTACATCACATCATCATGCACCCCACAATGTCTTTCTACCTAATACACATGGCTCCATATCCTCTTGTCATTCTCGAGCTCATTTTCTCTTTGTCTCTGTTCAGTTTACAGTCAGTGGATGTGTTTATATATATGCTTTACTCTTTGTCTCATTTTCTTTTTTTCTCCTCTATATCAAACCCCATCTTCCTTTTCCTCCTGTTGCCATAAATTTCTGATTATACCTAAATTTCTCATCTTTCCAAAAAATTTTATATAATATAACGAACAGTGTATATTGGCAAAGATTACTTTTGAGAGAGAAATAAGCAAGGAGCATTGACGTTAGTGTGTCTGCTTATCTGCATGTGTGATTATTTCACCATCTGTATGTTTGTGTTAACGTCTGTTTTGTCACTGCTAGCTAGCCAGACGTGTATCTCATCCCCCTGTTTCAATAAGCACAGCATGTGTGTGAGGAAATGACAATGTTTTATCAGCAAGGTTTAGTCAGACAGGACACACACACACAAACACACTCATTCTCATACTGCTTGTGCGATGTGAACGTACCCAGGAGGTATATTGGTTTTAATAAAAAAGGAATTCAGCTTATGACTCCTCATGAGCTTCCCTAAGATTTGCTTTCACGTAACTCCTGGTGCGTTGTGTAAGAGTTGGTCCCCTACATGGACTCCCATAAACACCCTAACACATGCATCTCTGCATGTATACATAATACACTCAGAAGACCTTGGCTTAATATTGACCTGCTTTTCACCTTTCTCTTAGTTTAACATTTGACATTGTTATTTATCGGATAACATTTAGATGCAGTTTTTTAATTTCCGTCTGTATGTCAGTGTGTCTGTGTACACAGTATGAGTAATTGTATCTGGTTGTAATCCTTTTGTGGTAGTGCCCATGTACATGTAAAATATCGGTGTGTATTGTGTGTGTGTTGACTGCACTGGTCAGCTTCTGCCCCACTGCCTTAGTACTTTTGAAGTACTTAATCAAAGTGCACAGTAGGATTTAGATAAAACAGGTGAGTTTGCAGTGAGTGTGTTTTTGTGTTGACAGGTCAGACATTCTGCTCAGACAGCATTAAGAGCAGGCAGAGTCTCAGGCTGTGACTGATGCTCATACCTCATCACTTCATTTTGTGTGTTTTCTTCAATGTGTTGAGTCTCTGACTGTTCACTGGGGATCATTTGTACCAGAGCTCCAGGCTAACTGTTTATTATGAATCATGCTGAGTGATGCTAGCTAGTGTCATCCAACGTAAAACAACCGACCTTTAACCAGTACTTTAGCTGTTAATAGTTGGTTTTCAATATATTTGGGGTTTGTCATTGTTTCAAACATCAGGAAGATGAGCAACCATTAGCTTCTGCATTAATGGGACTACAATAAATAATATTACAGAGAAAAATGAACGTCTGTTGTGTCCTTTTAGTTATTCCTCTACATGGAAAACATGCATGTTTGACTTTGAGAATATGTTTCTTATTAAGCTTGTCAATTATTTTCTCTCAGTTTTGGCCTCCATGAGAGAAGCCATTGCTTTCTTTAATTAAGTGTGCCAAAAGTATTAAAACATCCTTAATAAACACCTGCTGCTCTTCACCACACCATTTCTCTGTGAAAAAAGAATCCACTGACACAATAAAAAAAAATATCCAGAGGTAAATTCACAGTTTTTTTTAACACAGGTTAAAACCCAACTAATCTACACTATATTTTCTGTTTCAGTCGCAATAAAAGCCGTGCAGAATTTTCTCTCCAGAAGGCATTTAGAGTGAAAAGCAACAGAACAAAAGAAATATTGACTTTGCATAAACAGCTTTCTGGAAAGCAAATATTGTTTTGTCTCTCTCTCTCTCTCTTTGGCAGCACATTGTCCAGATACTCAAGATTTTTTTTTTTTTTTTTTTTAACTTGGCTTTTTTTTTTTGGAAATAAACAACAGGAAGTCATGCCACCTTAGAGTTAGATTACATTTTTATTTGACAGGCAAAATGCTAAAGTGTACCAAAGACACATGGATGGTTGTTTTCCACATATAGTCGAGTTAATCGGTATATCTACCTGCTCAGGTGGTTAAGATGCGTACTATGTACTGATGATGGCAAAGTTTCTGGTTTGATTCCAATGGGGACCTTTGTAATTGTTTCATCTCTCTCTTTTCCTTATCTCATACTTTGTCACTCTGTACACTGTCGTATCTACAATAAAGGCAAAATACCTGAAAAAATAAAACAAAAAACATATAAAAAGTAAGATATGGCACACTTCATATACACAGAATATTTTCTTGATAGAGTTTTTTGTGTTACTGTCTTTTCTCCTCTCTAGATGCGTACAGATGCTGAGAAAAGGTCTCTGGTGGAAAGTGGTCTGTCCTGGGACACTGATGATACTAAACCCAGCCGCAAGAGCCTGGGAGGCGGAGTCTATGACACAGGAAGTCTCAAGACAGAATCGGCCGATAAATGGAAAAAGACGCGGCCACAGGGGGAGGGGCTGGAAGGAGGGAAGGGCGAGCTGAAGAAACCTCAGACCCTGGGCCAACCAAATGTGTTGAAGAAAGGAGGAAGAAACCCACCTGTGGGAGTAACTTCTCCGATCACACACACCTCTCAGAGTGGGCTGAAAGTGGCAGGTGAGTGGGAGAACACACACACACACACACACAACGAGATGTATTAAAGATAGCTAAAAAAAAATGATTTCATAACCTAAACAGACTGATGCATTTCTCTGGCTGTCTTTTAAATTTCTCTTCTTTCTGGCAATGTCTCACACCCACACACTCACAGACACACTCTGTCTTTGTCACACACAGTCATCCACAGCTGCAGCCCACCCTCTGGGGCTTTAGAAAGTGGTGCCATGTATCAAATGCCCATCACCACCCACTCCCTTCCTGCCAGCCAACTACACACACACACTCACACACACACGTACGCACACTTTTTTTCCTCCTTTCCTATCCAAGCTTTATTTCTGTGCTGAACATAGAGAATTTATGGCACTAAAATAAAGGCTTTGTACCCAAAACAACTATACCAGAGACCCTCTGTGTTTGTATGTGTGAATGGATACACATCTTTGATTGTGCTAGCCTTAAAAAGTGTTGCCCTTCGCACTTAAAATTGAAGAAACACACCAACATGTGCACAAACACCAACACACACACAGACACACTGGCACTGACGCACAAAGAGCACAATAGTGTGGACTGTGCAGCTGCCTTTTAAGCACACCATCTGTGTGTTGTGTTTATGTAAGCATGTATGCACACACACACGCACACGCACACATGCACACACATACAGTACATACAGACAACCAGAACAACAGGATATTAATTGTGCCAGTCTAGATAGGCAGTGCAAGTGGCTGGATAAACAGTCCTCTTTCCACGGCTGCTGTCTGTGTTCCTAATGCCAGCTGTTGAATTGACAGATATGCCAAACAAGTCCAATCAACCAAGCTGTGATCTATGTGTCAGACGATTATTTTTTATTGATGTGAACTGTATAAATCTGCTATCAAGTCTAGTCAGCCTGCCACTGAGCTTGAGATTCTAATTAATCACATGTTGAAGTCAAATAAAAGCAGGCTGGAAGAGGCTTTTAGTAGCTCTACTGTGGTTGAGGATCTTGTGAATTTAGCCAATTGAGGGCCAGACAGTTGTTAGAGAGATTTTTCTTGTCCTTGCCTGAAATGTATAATTTCTGGGGCTTGTTGGGATTGTGTGCATACATGCATGTGTGGACGTTTGTGGCTCTGGGACTGTTGTGGTGGGATCTCTGGAGGAACAGCATTTTTTTTTTTTTCTTTTTTTTTGGATAGACAAGGTGTTCATCATTCTGTCAGCACTGTGCAGCTGGCTGTTGAATGGTCATTTCTTTTTCTCCTCTCTCTCTATATGTCAGATGCATTCACACACATACATACTCAACCACCTCTCTGCACAAGTGTCTCACACACTCATAAATAAACACAGATGCACACACATTTATGGTCTGATGGTTGATGGAAGATGGTGTCAGCAGAATCATGGAGTCCAGGAATGAAACGGCATGTCTCTCCAGGAAACTGCTGGGAATGATAGACAGGAATATGAGGCAACAGGGAAGAGGATAAATCCTGGGTTTGTGTGTGGTTCTTAGTGTATATATTATATAGGAGGAAGACTGTAAAATGCATCTTCATTCTGTAACGTCCTCTTTCCACCGTTTTCCACTCTACCACAGAGGATCTAGAATGGAACAAGACTAAGGGAGGGAGAATATAAAATGAGCTGGTTTCAGCCTCATGTCAGTGATAGATATTTTATGCCAACATTTCTGCCTAGTGTTTCCATACCAGTGTGCTCAGATCTCCTTTTCAGACATGCAGGCTTCTTGTGGAGAGACATAGTAGTGATTCCTGCTATGTTCTACATATGAATCTGTGCAAAGTTATGAGCCTCACTCCACTGCCAGTCTCACTAAATCAGGCTTCATTTATGTCAGAATTAATATGTGCACCTAGTGTGTGTGTGTTTGCTTCTCTCTGCCAACAGTGTCTGTTTCTGCAGCCTAATCTTCTTGGACTGTGCAACTTTGTGGTTATACGATGGTTTGAGTTTATGACTTGTCATGTAAACCCAATTTTCAAATTTACAAAAGAACTCCAAAAGTAGTGTGTTGTCAGTGTTATAAGATCCAGTCACTATACCTCACACAACTGCAACTGTGTGAGGTATATGTCTGCCTCTGTGTGTGTGCATGTGTATCTTTTGTGGGTTCATAAATACCTCTAAGTGACTCCAGATGTCCCCAGGCAGCATGCCGGTGGGTCTCATTCAACAGCCGTTCTTTGACTGTGTTAATGCCTTGTATATAAACCTCCTATAATAACTCCCATTAGATACAAATTAAGACCATGGGTAGTGTGCACGCACTTGTGTGGGTGTTGCAAACAGTGCACATGTGTCTAATAGACTCTTTAAGTTACTCCATTCTCATAATAACTTCCAAATAAGTCAGATTAATTTGCCAACTGGGAAATGTACCGATGGGGACCAAATCACACCATTTTCCATTAACCTCCCCAAACTGATTTTTCATTCCACCCTCTTTCCCAGAAGACTATTCAAGAGCGGAGAAATTCAGTTACACTGGGTGTTTCATGTAGTTTTGTACCCGCAGACACACTGTGTGAATGTGAACACCAGTTTTCCACAGCCATGCTGCTCATGTTAATCTCAGCAGTCCACAGCTGTGACACACAGACACGCACTTACTGGAAATCCAGGAAAAACTGTTTTAGCTCATCAGGATGGAAAAGAAGAGTAAGTATGTGATAATTCTGCATGTGTGTGTGTGTGTTTGTGAGAGTAAAGCTGGCTGTGTCTGGTCTGAACACCCAACTGTCTGTTCAGAGGATTACTTAGTTTTTATCAGTAAATAGGCAGACATTGTAGGTGTTCAGATATGATATCACATCCTTGTCTGAATCACGACAGTTCAGTTGTAAACCATTCAAGCTGCTCTTATGTCTTTTTCTTTTTTTCCTTCTTTCATTCCCCCTTGGCCGTCTCTAGGTACAGTGAAGTCAGACGGGAAGCCCCAGGATAAATCTCGGTTAGCAGTGAAGACCTCGGGTCTTCAGCGCTCCAGTTCTGATGCCGGTAAAGATCAACGAAATGGCACTGGTGCTGGAGAGCATCGCAAACCCCCGTCTGGCCTGGTCAGGCCCTCGACTGGTGGAAATTTTGGCTTCAAGAAGCCAACCACAGTTACTAGTAATGGCACAAATAATACCAGTGCACCCACTGTGATGAGCACAGGTGGCAGTGCCATGCCCAGTGGCTCTACAAGTGTGGGTAAGATTCCCAAAATATCAGGTATTCCTGTTAAACCAGTGGCAGGTGGAGGACGGAAGACAAGCCTTGATGTGTCAAACAGCGATCCAAGTGGCTTTCTGTCCCCCACTGCCAGGACGTCTCTCCAATACCGCTCTCTGCCTCGCCCAGCGAAAACAAGCACCCTGACTCTAACCCGGCCCAGCTCAGCTCGACCAGTAAGCACAACCATGGACACGGGCTCTGGGCTGATCAAACCCTCCACCACAATCCCCCAAGGCTCAAAGCTCAAAGAGCCTGGCTCGGGGATTGGTTTGGGAACGGGGTCATGTAAGGCAGGAGGTCGTGGAATCCCAAGTCCCAGTCCTGTCAATCAAACAGACAGAGAGAAGGAGAAGGAGAGAGCTAAGGCAAAAGCTGTAGTATCTGACTCTGAGTGTGGAGGCGGGTCACTGAAGGCCAGCCTTGCACAGACCCCCTCAGAAAATGGAATGAAGCTGCAGGGGCTCAGACCTCCCAGCAGTGGCAAGGGCACCGATTTGCCCTCACCCAATACACACAGGTATCAAGGATTATATCTCACACCAAAACATGCATGCAGTGATTTTGTACAGTATACTTAAAAATTATGTACATAATAAAGTATGAGTAAAGTATCTGAATTTTCTTTCAACATTGTCTTTTACTGTTTTTAGATTATCTGGTGTGCGCAGCCTGGTAAAGCCTCCATCCATGGTCCAGCTTGACAAGCTTAACTCCAACAGTCTGGAGGTTGGAATACAGGACTCCCTGCCTCCTAAGATTCCTCCTTATTCTAAGCTCCAGGACCTGATCAGTTCAGCAGGTTGCTCCACTAGCCCCTGCCTGACCCCCAGCCCTGCCCCCATACTCAACGTCAACTCTTCAGCCTGCTTCTCAAGCACAGGAGGAGGATTGGGGCCCAGGCAGGTGTCTTCTCTTGGGGTTGAAGGGAACGGAGGGAGCACCTCTCCTTTGATTTACCCTCGTCTATCTGGACTGCATCGTAGCATGGAGTCACTGTCGCTCCAGATGAGCTTGGCCCCAGAGCTCCGGGAGGGAGAGAAGGACAGAGAGAGTTTGGTAAGAAGCTATGGAGGCACAGAGTCTAGAGACAGAGACAGGCAGGAAGACAGATGCCCTCCTGCCAGCTGGAGCTCTGGAAGCAAGACCTCGCTAAATCTAACAGAGAGGTGAGCTTCAATTTTGGCCAGAATTATTCACACATTTTGTCAAGTTATATTAATGCTGAATATTGCCATGTGGCTCCACCTACTGGTCAGTTATGGAGCAGCAAAAACCTCTTCTATTGTTCAGGGAGCAGCTTGGATATTTTATTCTCTTTGTTCTCTGCCATATAGTCTGACATTTCTCTCCCGTGGTCAATTGGCCAAGTGGAAAGATGATTCACTTGGCATTTGACAAAATGCTTCCCATAGTGAAAATGTGGAACCATTTTAATAGCAAAAGTGTTCATAAAGATATAGAACAGTTCACACCTTAAAGGAAGAGGTGTAGCTGTGTAGCAACAGAAATGCACATGACAGAACACACTCACTGATTGGGACTTTTGTCTGTGTTATTGGTGCACATAAAAATAGCTCTAAGTGTTAAAAATGTGTTTTCAGACTGGAATTATTTTGTTTTTGACTCAAAATACAAATCCTAGTGAGTCACAAGGATTTTGTAGCAGTTTTAAATCCAACCATCATTACCATCCCTTTCATACATCATTCATTCATGGTAAATGCTATATGAGTTGCCACTCAAATATTGCCCATATTATAAAAACTATTTCTTTTTAGTTACTTAAATAACCAGTAAACACAACCTCGTGTACGCAGGTAGACACACACACACACACACACACACACACACACACACACACACANTAAACACAACCTCGTGTACGCAGGTAGACACACACACACACACACACACACGGTCTAAGGGACTGGTAGGCTATTATTACTACAGGCCTATTATCAGTGCTACCGCCTCAGTGACTGAAGACATAATTACTGGCTGACACCAGCTGTCTACCATTCTTACTGTTTCTTTGTGTCTGCTGACTGTTTCTGAGAGTTTAATAACTCCCTGCTGTAGTGTTTAAGTAATGACATTGTTTAATCTCTGGTCTTCCACAGTTCTCACAGAGACAGAAACACACTTCCAAAGAAAGGTTTAAGGTAAAGAGACACACACTATTGCACACTATTGCAGATACACACACACACACACACACTCATACATGAGAGTGTCAGGTGCTGATAGCTTGGACAGTTTGAACATGGTCCTTTATCTGCACACACACAGATATTCCTGTGATGGATTCTTCTTCTGTCTGTGTTAATCCTGCCCAAAGGGCTTTAGACTTTTTACCTGTCAGTCATATTTTAAGAAGCTTGCCCTAATCCTCTCAAAAATGTGTTTCAGTGTCATATTTCCAAATTATTGTTCAGATTTCCACTAACTGAAACATACTGACCTTATGACAAATGGAAAAGTATCTTAACGGTATATTAACATAGAATGTCTGTAGAGGAATATTTAAACACAGTACCATGAAAATATCTTAGATAATACTAAAATGTCCATTTCAAAGAATTCCTTTGAGTTATAAATGTTCATTACTTTACACTGTTGATTTAAAGTCTGATTAGAAGCTTTAAGTAAACAACACTGAAACATTAGCACAGAAACCTGAACTAATTCACCTTATTTTTCACTTAATCCTATAACAATTTCCACCATCATTAATATTTCCAGACTTTTACACAGTACCATAAATTAATACTAACACAAAACAACACATCTGCATTAACAGTTTCTTAATTTATGAGTATTTATGAGAGTACAATGATGTCATCCTGTCTAGTTTCAGTGGTACATCCCAGAATGAGGAGGAAGGGAAGGAGAAAGGAGAGAGGAGACACTCTCATACTGTTCTCAGTATGACCGACTCTCTTACTCCTTCACTGCTGCCCTCACCCACCTCCCTGCCCCGAACGTCTAAGTCCAGTATGGGTGTGTATATACACACACACACACACACTCACAAACACCGTACAAGAATATTAACTATAATAATTTGTGCTAAAATGTCTAGCCAATTATGCATTCTTTTATTTTTATGTAAAATATTAGTAATCCTTTTTAACCTTCCTCTGACCCCTTTGCTCTCCTAGTAGCTCCCAGCCCTGTTAGTGGACCTCCCAGGATGACTCGTTCCAACAGCATCCCTACACATGACGCCTCTCTGGACCTGTATGGGGCATCCCCGCTAGGCAGCACACTGTCGCTGGCTGAACGTCCCCGCAGCATGGGAATGGTCCGCTCTGGATCCTTCAGGGACAGGGAGTCCAACGAGGAGGGTGAGACACTTTCTGTTTCGTCTTGCTGTAAGACGGTACCATCTCTCAGTTTCTAACTCAGATTTTTGAATTGGTTTCCTTTGCTCTCTTCAGTTCATGGCTCTGTACTCTCCTTGGCCTCCAACGCCTCATCCAGCTACTCTTCGGTGAGTTTGAGCAGCATGAAGATTCAGGTAGCTACAGCTCTGATGTGGTTTGGTGTCTATTTATGTGTGTTTGTGATACAGTAGTGTTTTCCAAATTTTTGACAGTACACAGAGCAGACACTTCCTCCCTTGGTGTGCCTAATACCTTGTTAGCAATCTCCTCTCTCCTCTCCTCTCCTCTCCTCTCCTCTCCTCTATTTAATCTAACTCTCTGTCTTTCTGTCACCCTGGCTTTTATTCCCTGCTTCCAAAGGCTGAGGAAAGGATTCAGGGAGAGGTAAGCATGGCCTCTCCTGCTCTTCTTCTCTTCCTTTCATCCATCGCGCTCATCCCTGTTTTCTGTGGAAGAAGATGTTTGTCATAAATTTCACAAACTCTATCCACTCTTGTCAGTTGTTTGTCTTGTCATCTGTAGTACCCTCAGCTGTTACTGCAGGTAACTCCTCTGTTTTCCTGCACAGCAAATCCGTAAACTGAGGCGGGAGCTGGAATCGTCCCAGGTGAAGGTGGCGAACTTGACCACGCAGTTGTCAGCAAATGTATGTATAGTTTGTTTGGCACCTTCCCAGTTAAGATTTGTGGTCTTAACATTAGAGAGACAGAGAGAGAGAGATTTATAATCCATAGTTGCGTTATGTCAGTCACAGATCATTTCTGTGCAATCTCAACATTTTTCTTATCCATATGAGACCCAAAATAATGCCAGCCCCTCCCCAACTCTGTTTCCAAGCCACTTAGTTTTGTTACACACTCACACGTGTGCATACACATGCAGTATCCACCAACAGATGCAGTATGATGTTTGTCCTTGCCAAGTTGCTTCCCAGGTTATCTCTGTTTGATCGCCTTCTCTGCATTTCCATTGGTTCAGTGCAGAAATACAGCGCAGGCATTATGCATACCTTAACAGAGTACACATCATTCAAATTCCTGTGTGGTTGTGCACCCCAGGAGATTTTTTTTCATAGTTTGACCTCATTAAATGAGGCAGTAAAGAGGAAAGCAGATACATGGATCACATCATGATTATGAGCTGCATTGATGGCTGGTCTCTATCAATTATTCTACTGTATTAATGTATTCTGTGAATAAAAAAAAGTAATTTTCTTTTTCTGCTCTAGGCAGATTCGGGAAAGAGATTAGGAAGGAGCTGAATTTTTACGTCCTGTTCATCCTTTTAGTGTTATTCAGCACCTCAAATCAGGATAAAGGGGCAAAGAAAATCCATTTTACTAATGCCTGCATATGCTGCCATTTTGTAAATTCACTGATCTCCTTTAGTCTGAATGATGCTCTGTCATTAATTGACATCATCAGAAATAACAGTTGATTTATATCATGTTCAGTTCTTTTTACAGGGCATTATTTTACAGATGGCTAATTGCGCAAATGTACAATAAAAGTACAATGTCTGGAATCCATTTCAAATGTTTGTTGCCTGTTTTTTACTCTGGTTGAAATTTTATTCACTTGGGTTTCTTCTTCTTTTCAGGCAAATCTGGTGGCTGCCTTTGAGCAAAGTTTGGCACTGATGACAACTCGACTACAGTCTCTGTCAATAAGCCACGAACAGAAGGTATCGACAGGCATCTATGACTTCATATGAACAAATAAGCACACACATTCCAGATGCACTCCTCCATTATACCTCTGTTTTTCAGTAAACTACGAGCAGGCAGGGTTTGTGCAAACATGGCATGAAGTAACTTTGATCACAGCTTGTGATGAGAAAATGAACTGGGTTAGAAGTGCAGAGCTGGTGTGGGGAGGGGGGATGGATGACCATGGATCCACACACACACTACAAATCACATTCCTACATTCTTCTGCTTTTTATAGTTGACAGTCTTTGGTGTGAATGAGTTGATCAACCCTCCGGCAGTGCTCAGTGTGTGTGTGTGTGTGTGTGTGTGTGTGTGTGTGTGTGTGTGTGTGTGTGTGTGTGTGTAAATGTAAAGAGTCTCTCAGTACTTCATGCCTTACTGATCTCACTGAAAGGCCTGTCTGGACTGCTCCAGAAACAGCCTTTGTTGTTTGTGCCAGCGCACTGACCTGTGCAGCTCAGCCAATAGCGCAGACTCTTTAACCTTGAGGAGATGGGCTAGGTGGCTCCATTTAGAGTGGAGTAGTATCAACTCATGCACAATAATCGAACAGAGAGGCTTTGTTGATCAGGACTCTTTGTCTTTTTTTTTGAACTATTTACATCAGGAGAAGGATCAAGCCCATCAGGTCTTTCAGCAAGTGCAACTTTCCATGTCTGAAGAAAATGTAATTTAGATTGGTATGGTATGGCATGGCCAAATACAACCTAATATAATGGAATACATCATAATATAGTATAATGTACACTACAGGTAAGAAGTTTGAGGCCACCCCCAGATTAAAAAAAAAAAAAAAAAANAAAAAAAAAAAAAAAAAAATCATCAATACACTGTTTGTTTTACAATTTATTGCACAGGAAATTATAAAAATACATAAAATAAATGTAGCTAATTAGTTTAACAGTCAGGAAATGATTAGCTACATACAGTCTTATAATCCTGTTGTTTCATAATGCCAAGAAAATACCAAGAGCAATATACTGTATAATACCTAGAAACAAGGAACACAGTTCCGCTAAGCTGTGATTTTTGCTCAAACAAACAAAGAGAAAACTGACCTCATTATGGAATGTGCAGGACACAGAGCTGATTGAACTGAAGGAAACCATCGAGTCTCTGAAGGTCAAGAATGAAGAAGCCCAGGCTATTATACACGTAGCCTTAAGCAACCCAGACAACCTGAAAGGTCAGCAGATTGATTAGCTGATTGATATATCAATCTGTCCATTTATCTGTTTGTCTGCCTATTTGTCCTTGTTTTGATGTCAGGTTTTCTTTTTTCCAGAGCTGCGTATGCGACGTCAGAACTCATGTGAGAGTATCTCCAGTCTGAACAGCCTGACCAGCCTCTCAAGTGTTGGCAGCTTGAAAGACCAAGATGCCAAAAAGAAGAAGAAAAAGAGCTGGGTAAGAACGAATAAAAAATGTTTTAGTCTAGCAGTCTAGGGTGTGTTTGTACTTCTCCTTAATGATAATGATCCCACTGACAGAGTGTGACTGGTCTTTCCTTCCTTTGTGTTGTGTCATTCTGCCGTTTTTAGGTCTATGAGGTGAGTGGAGTCATTGTCTCCCTATATAACCTCTATAATTTTCTGTTACACAGCATCATGAATCACCTAAAACTCCAATACATAATGACCTTACATCTCTGCTGATTGATATCCTAGACTACTGACTGGCTGCCTTATCTTGATAATATTGGTAATATTGAATACTGAATTTAATTGGATGGTTGCAACTCCGTTCTACCAATCAGCAGACATGATCTTGATCATGATCCAGTGAGCAGAGTACTATTTCTGCTGCAACATGTACTGACTTACAAACTGAATGTTGATCTACCTACAGAAATGACTGGGAAGTTCATGTTTAGCGTGTGTCAAATTAACTCCTAACTCCTTTTTTTTTTTCTTTTTCTTTTTACCTCCCCATATATATAATAATAAATGTAGCTATCCAGTGAATATTGCTTCTGTCCTCTGTTTGTTTGTCCTCCCTTCATCCTGGTCCTCTGTTTCTGTGCAGCTGAGGACCTCCTTCAACAAGGCATTCAGCATTAAGAAAGGTGCAAAAACATACTCAGACATTGAAGAGATAGCTACCCCTGACTCCTCAGCTCCCAACTCCCCAAAGACACTCCATGAGGGTGTAGAGGAAGGAGAGATCCAACCTTTATCCCTTACAATGTCTACCTCTGCCACCTCCTGTGTGTAAGTACCCAAACACCTTGGAGCTCAGTATTATCTGAGATGGAAAGTTAAGTTTTTGTGGGGGTTTTTTGGCTTTGATGAGGGCATTCTGTCACTTCTAGGATAATGGAGACTACAGAGGAGGCAGAGAATGAAGAAAAAGTGGTGTCAGAGCTACGCTCAGAACTCTTAGAGAAAGAGAGGGAACTGACAGACATTCGACTTGAGGCCTTAAACTCCGCCCATCAGCTAGAGCAGCTCAGAGATGCCATGAACTGCATGCAGGTTTGTTTGTGTATGCTTGTATGTTTTAATGAAGCATGTCCACGTTTATGTGTGAGAGCACTTTTGTGTTAATGTAATTTGAATTAATTATGTTTTCTCCTGCATGCATTCTAGTCGACAGTTGAGAACCTGAAGACAGAGAATGACCACCTGAAAACAGGAAGTGAGCCTCATCTCCCAGGCTCCGGTCCCACCACATCCACCTCACAGCCATCAGGCTTGTCCTCTCTCCTGGGACCCTCATTGAGACAGCCTATGAGTATGTCCCTCACAAAGTCCTTCAGCCTCAGTTTGAATGATTGCAAAGATCCGGATAAGAGTAAGTCTCACAAACGTTGAATTCTTATCAACATTTGACTCATCTATGTACAATATGTATAAACAAAAAAACAACTACATTTTCCCAAATCCCTTTTATCCTTTTTCTTTTCTCTTTAAGTTGTGTCTTCTGTTGACATGCAAAGTGTATCCTCTCAGCGGGATGAGGTGTGTGTACGAGTACTAGTACGCATTGCAGATCAAGCTGAGGTATACATCTAACATCTTTAATAACTATAACATCCAGAGCTTTCATTAAAACGGACAACATATTATGCATTTCATGGTTGTCAACCTTCTCTCTCTCTCTCTCTCTCTCTCTCTCTCTCTCTGCCTCTCTATTTCTCTGTCTATAGGACAGTAAACACCAGCAGGAGTACTACCTGGGCTCAGTGCTAATCAGTGAGAGGACAGATTGGGTCTGCCTCGATTCCCTCATAGCTAAAACTTTCAAAGTAAGTGACTGCTCAGCCTCTTTTCACTGTGTGAAATATATTACTGCTACCAGATGGTATTGGTATGGTATGGTGGTTTATAGGACCAGACCTTGTGGATTTTTTTTTGTTTTACAACTCATTCTTTGGTAACTGTTTATCTTTTTCTTTGTTCAGGATTACATATCTCAAGTGGACCCAACAGCCAGCCTGGGTTTGTCCTGTGATTCACTGCACAGCTACCAGCTGACCCAGGGAGGACACAGAGTGATAGGAGGAGATAAACCCCAAGCATCACCGTCTCTTTTTCTTGGCAGTAATCCGTATCGTATCTTTGTTACATTGAAAGGTCAGTGTTGTCTATCAAGAGGGGAAAGGAAGCAAAAAATGTGACTGTACACTTGCCTGTGAACATTAGACTGTGGTTTTGCTTGTTGAAACCCATGAACTTCAAATTGTTGCCAGCATTTTCTAACATTTTCTAATGCATACCTTATAGTTTAGCTTATAGTTTAGATGAATTTTCCTATCATCTGATCAGCCACTCGATTCCATTCATTTATACTATGAAAAGTAATTTGCAAACTTTTTAGAGACTGGAAATCAATTACATTTTCTCTTCCCTCATTTAACTTTTTCAAGTCAGTTATCATGTGCAGATATAGCAGGTACCGTGTAGAAAGTAATACATAGTGGTATGTCTGCCAGCTGCCGAAACACATTGTATTCATAAGCTACAGTATGCATTCAGAAAATCAAATACAGAAGATAAATGATAAGCAAATGTGGACATTGTGAAAAATTCTGATCTGAATTTGGTCATTTCTTGCATGGGAAAGATTTCTGTTCAGTAGTTAATTCTGAAATCTTGAATTTTGAAGTGCTTTTAAATGTACCAAGAGTTTTTGCTGTAATCTTCTAGCAAGTGCATTGCTACATGATGATAAGGAACTTTGGATGCTTGGAATGTAGGATTCAGTTTTAAAGTTTATCTTATGCTTTGGAAAACAGTGTTAATACAATTACGTCCACAATTTGTAATTGATTGATTGGCTAAAAGATGCAAAAACAGCAATGGGCTTTTGCAAAGTATTGTATATAAAATGCCATATAAATTAACCTGATTGACCTTTCATCTCTTCTCTCTTTTACTCTGTAGGTCTTAGAGAAAAATGTGTTGACTCACTGGTGTTTGAGACTCTTATTCCTAAACCCATGATGCTGCACTACATCAGCCTGTTGCTGAAGCACAGGCGTCTGGTTATGTCAGGTCCTAGTGGGACAGGAAAGACCTACCTAGCCCAGCGTCTGGCCCATTACCTCATGCAGCGCAGCCAGACCGACTTACCCGAGGGTGACCATGAGTCCTCAATCCTTGGTCGCAGCTCTGCTGTCAGTTTCAACATGCATCGTCAATCACAAAAGGTAATGCATGAATCTGAATCATTATCCTCATCTCTAAGTCTGTTTATCATTAATTAAATTTGAATGTTTTTCATTCATACAGAAAAATATGTATTCATTTCATCTGTTTTACAGGAGTTGCAACTGTACCTGTCTAATCTAGCAAATCAGATTGACAGAGAGAGTGGAGGAGAACTGCCATTGGTTGTTATTATAGATGACATTAGTGATTCAGCAGCCATCACTGAGCTAGTCAATGGAGCACTTACCTGCAAGTATCACAAATGGTGAGTGACTAACAGTTGTTAATCCAAGAGTTAATTTAACTTTCTGTTTCATCATTGTCTCATCACTCTGTCTATTGATGCTTCAGTCCCTACATAATTGGAACAACCAATCAGCCTGTGAAGATGTTATCTAACCATGGACTGCACCTTAGTTTCAGGTATGTCAGAAGACAACATTCACAAAATCTCTTTCACTAATCTGACACATTATTACTATTATTAAATATAAAATGATACTGTCATATAGAGTAAAAAATATATTTCTGATATGTGGCTATAGGATGGTGATGTTCTCCAACAATGTGGAACCAGCTAATGGGTTTTTGCTGCGGTACCTGCACCGTAAAGCTGTGGAAGCCCATCAGGAGGAGGAGCAGGACCCAGTGGGGCACCAAGCTCTCCTTCATGTACTGGACTGGGTCCCTCAGCTCTGGTATCATCTCCACACTTTCCTGGAGAAACACAGCACTTCAGACTTCCTAATCGGTGAGAGAGATGTGGAGAGCTGGTTGAGATTGACTTAGGAAGTTAGATCAGAAAAAATGACAAGAATAAATTGTCTGATAGTTGGATCTAGAACAAGTACTGACCAACAAAGTGAACAAGAATAATTGTAAGAATGTTCATTGAATCAGAAGATCTGTTAACAGGAAGTGTTTGCCCTCCAGGTCCCTGCTTCTTCTTGTCATGCCCAGTAACTGTAGCAGAGTTCAGTCAGTGGTTCATTGACCTGTGGAATCACTCCATCATACCGTACCTGCAGGAAGGAGCCAAAGATGGCATCAAGGTAACACACTCACAGACAGCTTCTAACATGCAACAATAGCTGTAAATCTCTTCATCGGTTGCTTTACAATGGACTTCCATCTTCATCAGGTTCATGGTCAGAAGGCAGTATGGGAGGACCCAGTGGAGTGGGTGAGAGGCACCCTGCCTTGGCCCAACGCACAACAAGACCAGTCCAAGCTCTTTCACCTACCTCCCCCAAGCATAGGTCCAACCAATGAGGCAACGAAACTCCCCAAAGATACACCTCCACCCAGCACACTGGAGTCAGACCCACTGGTGAGAGTGAATGTTTCTGTTGAGTTAATTCATTTCCATTACTCATTAAATAATGACTGAATATGATTTATAAACATTAGATATGATGATTATTTCTCCAAATAAAGGGTGTCTGCAACTTATTCAGAGTCCAGGGTGCTCAGATTAAATAATATCTACCTGGATAAACTAGTATGGTAACTAATAGAAGGGTAAGCAGCTGGTGTAGTGAGTGGGTGTGTGTATAAAGGCACTGGGTTAATAATAGGTGCAAATGCATGTGTGCACGTGAGATACATTTCAAGAAAGACCTAATTTACATACATAATAATACATAATTTACTGTTTAATCCTAACTCTGCATATGCACTTTAACTCATTTTAGCGCTCTGTTTTCCCTGCTACCTAGATGGCGATGCTGCTGAAGCTGCAGGAGTCTGCCAACTACATTGAGTCTCCAGAGCAAGAATGCCTCCTGGATCCCAGCCTCCAGACTACACTCTGAGAATGTCTGCTATAGCCAAATAATATGGCTGATGACCTTCAGTGAAGCCATGGAGCTATGGACCTTATTATAGCTTAAACGTGGGGTGCAACCCCAATGAGACTTTCAAGACTCAGTAATGAACTTAACTGTTTTGCTCAATGAGCAGTTACCAAACTGAATGATAAACTTAAAGGAACTTCAGAGAGAGTTGTTATGGACTAAGGGTGTGATCTACCCTTCTGTCATTAGAAAAACAATTAAACTGCTTTCATAGGAAGCTGTGATAGTCATGTCAGGGAAAGACATTGGTTTGTCTTTTCTCTGCCCTCAGTTTGTTCCAGATGGGATGTTATTGACTTGCAAGTGCATGGTAAACAGAATAATATGATGCAAAATTTACCTTATATTCCCATCGATCAAGATCAAGAGCCATTCTTTTCTCTTTTCTTTGACTGTTGGAATTTTCATTAACAACTGGTGCTTATTGGCTTTTCTTCATGACATCTGTTTCATCTGACAAGGAAATCAACCTCAGAAATTGCTGTTAATTAGTCTGATCACCCTAAATGTAGGACTATCACTAGACAACAGCCAAAAATGCACTTTATTTTCTACTTGTAATTGGATTTTAGGGGGCTGTGTCAATGATTGTGCATTGGGGACAATTAGCTTGGCCAATTCATGCAGTTCACTTGCAATTCCTCTGGGTGGCAATCTCTGCTGATCCCTGCCTCAGTTCTCTCCCAGTGTGCTATCTAACTTATCAAAGGTGCTTGATAGTGTACAGCACACAGTCACACGCAACTATAAAAATGGCCTTGTTTTTTTGAGCCATTATTTAATTCTGTGGTATTTATCATAATTCAGATATCAGAACTGTAAACATGCAACTAGCTATAAGAGTGACATGCATAGATGAATATCAAAGTGGTTTTATGGTTAGCCTGCAAATAAATATATCATTGCAGACAGTGGTTTAGTCCACTGATATCCAGATGTGCCGACTCCAGCAAACTGCCTATCATCTTAGCACCAAATATTTCTACATTATCCACTTGTGGAATGTGCAAAACCACTGAGCATAGAGGATTGAGCAGGCAGTAATCCGATATAACATATTGCAAAAACACAGAAAATAATGCTTGTTTACTGTATCTAGTTTGCCAGCGTGACCCTCTATTTCTGACTATGCTTGCTTATATTCTGTAATTAGATATTGGTTTTACAAAAAATATTTCTCTTGTGATAGATGACAGTACGGCTTTGAAATCTTGATTTTGTAGGATTTTTATACTGAGCCGTTCTCTGACTATCTGTATACAATAATTGTCATCATGTATACCTAACATCAAGTCTGACAGCCAAAGTCATTTTATCAACAGTGGCAACATAGAGGCATTGTTCATCTGTCATTATTGTTTTGATCATTTTTCATTCAATACCACAAGGTGAATTGGGGAACATCAATGAAAAACTGCCATTCATGTGATTGGAACCTGTACAATAAGCATTTCCCTGCACGGTTTACTTTGACAAAAGTACTTTTTTTCAAGCTGCGGAAACCAGTTTCATTTTCAAATATATTTTTAGAACTCAGCTGCTCAACTGTCGGCTGCTGAACAGCTGGGAGTACTAACATTGAATCAAAATTTTTTTAAGTGGCTCCTTCCTTTCTCCTTCATTGGTTTGCACATAATAAGAGTTTTAGATTACAAAAAGTATTTATTGCTTACATCTTGACTGTTCTTGTGGAGGTGTTTATGAAAGAAGAAAGCTTAAAGAGATGTGTGCGTACAAGAAACTACTCTAGGTATTACAGGTGTGCAAAAACCTCTCCGCTCTGTGCCCCCTCACCCCAAAGTACCTCAGACTGCCATATTCTGTTCAGATTTTCCTCTACTTTCCAAACAGGGTACTGGTCTAAAGTAGAGAAATGATGCCTAAGTTTGTCTGTGCCTGAAACACAGTTTGGCCTGAAGCTGCTTTGTAGCTGCTTTAAATGAACACACGAGGCCTAGATTAGAGGAAGATATCATACTTAGGAAACATCACTTCCTCTTACCTACTCTGATGTCACTTTAGTGTTGTCACTTTGATGCCCAGATTTGAAAGAACATAGGTAGAGAGTTGGCTGCCTTTTTGACCTTTAGCTGGTAGTCATGGTGATCAGCTGTTGGTAAGGATGATGTGTGAATCAGATAGTGTGTACTCTGCAGTAGAAGATTATCATGAGTGGGCTGTTGAGAAGTATGTGTGTGATTTGATACGATTTCAATCGTAACGATCTAATGACTTGGTATCTTTGAGGAGTTGTGGGAAAGCAGTGAAAGAAGAGATGCAGCAGATAGTACCTGGAGATGTTATTTTGATGCATGTATCCCTGGCGTGTTCCCAAAGTTTTGCTTCATTGGACCTACCACACTTACCTTATCATAGTGGGACTTTGAATAACTGGAGATCTTCCTCTTCCCATGTAATTTTTAAGAGCAGATGTTTGTTTTTCTTATGCAAATATTTGTAAAGGTTTCTTTCTCTTTTGTATATGACATCACTATTGTAAACACTGTAAATAGTCAGTGCATCTGCGACAACAATCACTCAAGTGTAGAGATCTAAGAGAAGGCATGGCCCCTGTATGCAGAAAATGGGCATCCTTGGTGGTGTTGTTGTCTTCTTCCAGTAGGAAGGAGGACTTGGCTTAATAGGGGGCCTAATATTGGTTTTATGGCATGCATAACCACATTAAATCCCATATGTCTAACTTTGCTCAATGGACAATAAAGTCATGCCATTCTTCACATCAATCAGTCTTGATTGCTTTATGCTGTTGTCAGCTTGGTATTGTCCACTAGAGGGCGCTAAAACAATGTGGATATTTATTGGCCTCTGTGTGATTTTTCGATGCAAAATAAAATTTTGCATTTATGTAGACTTCCAGTTCACCCACACGTGGAAAATTATCACGGTAGTGAAAACAAGGTCAGATTATTCATGTTGTAGGTGAGATCATAACGGAGATATGACCATGACAGTCCGTCCATAACTGATGGAACAAGGCATCAGTCATGGATGGGTGGAGTTCCGCAGGAACCCACCAACCAGCTCCTACACATAGATATATTTCCTAAAGCTCCTCTGGCTTCTTCATTAGAGGATTATTTGTCCCCAGAGGAACTATGCCATCCAAACCACCGCCTATCAAGAAGTCTCCAGCCAAGAAGGCTGCTGAGAAGGCGCCGGAGCCTGAACCAGCCCCCGTAGAGGCCCCACCTGCCGAGGCCCCACCTGTGGAAGCGGCACCTGCGGACGGTCCTCCCGCCGAGGCCGCTGATGCCCCAGCAGAGGACACCTCCGCAGCCGAAGGTAGAGCTCCTGGTACTCTGGAAATACAAGCAGTTTAATTCTGTCAAATCCGTCTTAAACATGGAACCCAAGTGCTATACGAACTTATTTAACTATCTCAGACATTTGGTTTCATTCTAGCTAGCTAGCTAAAGAAGTTAGCTAACTATCATCACCTTAAACACCCGAGTTTCAACACACACCAACACGTTCTTATTTGTTGCTCAGCTGTGTGTTGTCACTGGTAAAACTGTTTAGTATCCTTTTAATGTTTAGTAGCCTTTAGTGTCTGAAGTTTAGAGGTTTGGTGGTCAGCTCGTTTTAGCTGCCCTTTCAGAATGGACAGTTGTGAAGTAAATGTGTTTAAATATAAAACTAGACATTTCTTTCTGGTGGGAATTATCTCTAAGAATAACTTACAGCTGGTATAAATTTGCAAATCGAATTAAATTTTTTTTCGCCTACCAAATTAAACTACTTCATTTTAAAGCACAGTAGTTTTTAAAATAGTAAATACAGTAAAATAAAATTTTTAAAAAAGTGAATCGATTAGGAAAAATATACATCAAAATGCAGCCCAGGAAAACAATCCATCAAGTAAACTTTGCCTGGTTAAAACTGCTAAATTTGAAATTGAATTTCAGTAAAATGCCACCATTTAACACGAAGTTGACATATTTAGAAATTATTGAAATTCTGAATCAATTGCTATATATAACCTAGATTAAAAAAAAAAAAAAAANAAAAAAAAAAAAAAAAAACTAATATCACTATAACCAAATTTAGCTAAATTTTAACCAAGACTTAACCTGTAAATCACCAAAACAGGGCTTACTGGCATTTATTACTGCATTTTTTTTCCTATTATCTGCTATTCATATATCTGCTGACACAAATAGGGATTTCCAAAGCCAATTATCAGTCAATAATACTGGGTTGCAAATGTTTCCTCAGCTCTAATCTGTAGTCGATAGCTGACAGAATGAGCCACGTGAGGTTAAAACACTTTTATTCCATTAGATAGCTCATCCTGATGAGAAAGCAGCTCAGACTGAATATGGTTCTGTCAGACTGTGCAGAAACTGACACTTTTCCTGATTAATGGCTCTCTAACAGAGGCTGACAGATACTGATTATAGTGGACAGTATGTAGTCCTGCTCTTACTTTCAGGAATCCAGTGAACAGTTTGCTGCTAAAGATAGAACCTAGAGAACGCTTGATATTGATTACAGATCAAAACTATTATCACCTGTCATTAACCAATAATTCATTGTCAATGCCAATATGACATCGTAAGAAGGTCTTGTCTTGCAGCTAGCACAAAAATATCATCTATCCTGTTATGTGGTACAATACTGTAAATGCCAGACTCACATTGTGTGTGCTGCATAGATAGTAAGCATGGTTTACTGACTCACATTATCTAACACCTAGCATGCTATCTTCACTGACCCTCCTGCATCCAGAGCTGTCCCTGAGTCAGCTACACAAGGTAAAACCTACTGGTGTTTGTGTTCTTATAACCCAATAAATCCCCAGATTGCTGGATTTTATTGTGTAAACTCCTGGAGGTTTATGTTAGTGATTAGATCTCGGTGACACAGCAACTTCAGCAAATTTAAACCTACAGAGAATCAATATGAATTAAATATCTTATATATTACAGAATTTATATTGTCATTACGATCGTGCACATACGTATGAAGATGTAATTATACAAAGTTCACGCAGTATTGTTTGCTACTGATAAAACTGGTCAGCGTAGTTAATCCACAGTGTGGTTGCTTTGCATAAAAAATAGCTGACTCCTTTGTGCTAACTTGTGGCTCCTGAACTTTGATTCCCAACCTTAAAGAAGACACTAGCACAACTCTTGAAAGTGTTGCTGCTCCAATTCCATCGTAATCTGCATAATTTATCCAAGATATGTTATAACTAAGGCTAATTGCTTTCAGTTTTTATTCACTGAGAAATGCCTAAGTTTACAGTTTGTTGTTTATCGTAACTAAACTAGAGAACATGCAGACAAGCTGTTAATAATGCACCAGAGTTCCTCAGAGTACACACTGAATTCCCAAGTTCATCTATATAATGAAATAATGAGCCCTTAACCTCTTTAAATTCTTCCTCCAAATGTGACCATTCTTCATGACACGCTAGAATATTGTCTAGCATCTTGCACCATAATATACAGCATAATAACAGCATTAAACACTTCTGGACTCGATCATTGGTGGTTCAGCTATTGCTGGTAAGACAATGTGGGAGACTGAAGACAGCGGTTTTTCACCTGAAAAATACACCAAGTACCTGCATTTGTCAAGTTCCTTTTATTTGGAAAGTCTTCCAGATCTAAAAGTAAGTCTTTTTTATCACTGACTAACATCTAATACCAGCCGCTGCTCCTGCTGCAGAGGATGCTGCTGTGGAGGCTGAGCTGTCTGCTGAGGCTCCTGCTGCTGATGGTAAATCACAGCGTTATTAATGACCTGTTTCAGGCCATTAATCTCTGTACGCTCACCAAATTAGACATTTTGAAATCTGCCACCCTGCGTGCCCACAGAAAGATCACGGCATTGTTCTACTGCTTCCTTTTGGGGATAAAAGAACAATAAAGTGTTCAATATGCCTTTTAAAAGTAGGACTTTTGTTATGGCTACAATGCAAGCTAGTAAATTTACTAGCTAAACTCTAGTAAATCCAAAGATGAACTCACTAAAATAGTCTTTGTATGCCACTTATCAGCTTTGGTTAGTATATGGTGGATGTACTTGTTGTTTTCGCCTGCTAGCCTCCTCTTGCTGTAACCCCTAACCTCAGCTGATACCACACCCACCAAGGAAGGAGCCACTCCTACAGAGGGTAAACACACACCACAGGGAACCCACACACACACATGCATGATGCGTGTGTGTCAAGTGCGTCTCACTGTGTACACATCCTGTGACCCTTTTGAGATTTGTGGTGTCGTCATTTTCATCGTGTGTCTTTTCCTCTAATCCACGTCAGTCATTTCATCTGAACATGTACTGGTGCATTGCGTATGCAGGTTATTTTTCTTGAAAACTGTGTGGAAACATCTTTCGTTGTCTCCAGGAAATGTGTACAGGAATCAAAAACTGTATTTAGAAAGCTGTGTCTCCACTGCGGTGCTGCTGCTTGCTTCAGGAGAATAGTTGTTGATAAAATTAGCTTGAAACTGATTAATTCCCTGCAAGAGTGATGTAATAGTTGTAAGTCACTAATTGGCTTCCCTAATTGCATTTTAACGCTAGCTGCTGCTCCCGCTGCTGAAGACGGTGCCGCTGCAGATGCTCCTGTAGTAGATGCTCCTGCAGATGGTAAACAAAAAGCACCACAACGCCATAATAACATTACTGGACAACCACAAAATACACTGATACTGTAATGCTCTAAAAAGAAAAAAACTTTGAGAGTGTCAATTTGCATTCTGTCTGTCATGCTTTTCCTCAGCAGATTCTGAACTGTACTGTAATTGAGACTATAATGTTTAAAATGGTGCCAGTTGAAATATCACAATGCAACAGATTATTTAGGTATTTATCATGTCCTCACTGGTTTTATTTCTAAAATGATATTAACCTACTGCTTGTTTAATGCCAGCTGCTCCAGCGGAAGCCGCCCCAGTTGAGGAGCCACCCAAAGCCCCCACACCTCCACCTCCTGCAGGTAACATCAACAAAGCTTCACCTTGGACACACAAACAACTCCAGGCAGAGGAGGAACAGTTAATAGGGACCAAAAAGAGTTTTTGCACCTAAATAAGATAGCCACCATTTGGAAATTTGTCATCTATAACTCTGTGATGTAGAATAGAGGGCAAATACCCACTAAATTTGAGTAATTATGTCACTATCAACCCTAATACAGTTTTACTATTTTCCATGCCAGTCTTTAATTGAACTGTTCTTGCCCATCCTTTAAACTTTTATTATATTTATATTGGATTGTGTACACCAGCTATATTAAGATGCTATTATTGGATCATAGTCCCATTGATGAATTATGTATTTTCCACTACTGTTATAGCTTTCTATTTACTTTGTTTGTAATGGTCTCTTTCCCCTCTTAAACTACTATTGACACAATGTCAAAGGAGAGGGGATTTCTCTTTGAATTGCCTCTCCTGGGTTTTTTTTCCTGTCTTTTCTTAAATGGTAGTGGTTTTTTTTGTTTGTTTTTTATACAGACTTTTTCTTTGGTTTCTAAGAGAGCTTAGGCTAGGTCAGAACTGTTGCTGCTGTATAGCTCTTTGGGATGTTTTACGTTAAATCGGGCTATACAAATATATTTGAATTGATTTGACTTTGTTTGAACCTTTTTTTCAGTGCCTACCAGTGCTCCACTGAACTTAGCTGTGGATGATGTGAATGATAACAGCCTCACCATTATGTGGAAGACCCCAGAGACCATTGGGGACTCTGGCCTGGACGGATACACCATCGAGTACTGTAAGGATGGAAGTAAGCGTGCATGTCGTCATCAAAAAAGCACTGGTGTGTTTTGTGTATGTGAGGCCTCCAGGCTGCACCTGTCCTCAGAGTGTCAGAGGGGAGATGGACTCATAGCTGGGTTCAGGCCGTATAGGGCAGGCAGCATTTCACAGGTTGTCACTGTATCTCCTAACACCACTTTTAGAACCGCCAGTTTGCTCAGATGACAGCATGCCTTTGGAGGCTTTACCATGGCGGGCACATTTTGCCCGCCATGGGCACTGTGCCCACAGACTGTTTGTAAATTTGCGCTGACAAGTGATGAATGACTTAACATGTCGTCATGAAGGGATGGTTTGCAGCTTGAGATTATAGTATAGAGAAAAAAAATCCAATTCAAACTATCTTTCAAACTATCATGAGTTGTACACTTTTTTACACAACCAAACGTATGTGAAAATTATATTAAAATCCACATACTAATGCAAACTATGCATTGTTCTACTGTTTCTATTCTAGCAACGGACTGGGTTGTGGCTAACGAGGAGTTGACCTCAGCTAACCGTTTCTGCATTAAAAATCTGACAACCAGTGACCTTCTGCACGTGCGTGTGGTGGCTGTGAACCCCGGCGGCCGCAGTGAGCCTGCTGCCCTCGCTGAGGCCGTGCCTATCCGTGAGATTGTTGGTGAGCAGCAGACAGTAATTACTGAAGTTATTGCTCATAAAGCAGACCTCCACGGAGTGCGTGCTTAAAGGCAGGTTCCATAGAACGTACAGAGGACAGAAGAGCAGCACAGTTACGAGTATGAGACAGCAGTTTTAGAAAGTGAGGAAGCAACTTTTAAAATCTGTTATGTTTAACTACTTTTTATTTACTTCAGTTCCTTCTCTGGGGGTGTACATAAATATAAATTTTCTCGCAAAGGAATAAATGTGCAAGTCTACAGAAACTTTGTTGCATTTTGCTACAAAGTCACTGAAACAGTAATTGAAATTGTTGTTTGATGTGTTTTAGTTTGTAAAGATAAGGAACTTTTCTAAGGTTGTCTTTCTCCAACCTCTTTATCAGCAGCACTAGGATAGTAATAACTTATGACCTATCCTTAAAATACTCATGTTACATCTAGGGAGGCAGAGGTGGGATTAACTGGCAGCTCCTCAGATGGACTCCACAGCTGTATGCACACAAATCTTGAAGGTGCTGACAAGACCTTTCATTAGCTTTAAATCTTTACTCCACTTGTCTACAAATGTGGCAGGGTATCCTGACCACAGCCTGAGTTAGTATTTTCTCTGTAACACGAACATTACTTGACTGAATTGATTTTCATCTAACTACAATAAATACCATAGAAATTTGTTAAAGTGAGATGTTTAGAAAACATATCGTATCAGGGATCATCATATTACTGGATATCTACATTAGGCTGATGCTTTGCTGTGATAAATTGTCTGTACTGGCAGTTTTGGTAGTAATTGTAGCATCCATAAGGTAA
Source organism: Lucifuga dentata (assembly GCA_014773175.1). Classification (NCBI taxonomy): domain Eukaryota; kingdom Metazoa; phylum Chordata; class Actinopteri; order Ophidiiformes; family Bythitidae; genus Lucifuga; species Lucifuga dentata. Next base: position 23,382 of record VXCM01001448.1, on the reverse strand, counting down.
ACTGATGTTCACAATATTGCAACAATCCCAAAAATAACAGTTGTTTGTCTTATATTAGTTTACACTGAGAAATATGATAAATGTCTTCTTTATTTATGTGTCAGCTTTCCCTTTAAATGGCAGTTTTCTTAATTTATTTCTTCAGAGGCATGAATTTCTGTCAACATGTACATTGCCTATGTGCCATGGGGCTCTAGTGTATGAGCCGTGAGACATGTCCAAGTTATCCAGTTTCAGAAGGACAGCTTCCTGTTTCTGAGCATATTTTCTGTTCGGGGATCAAACTACTGGGAACAAACAGCCACCTTCAGTGAGAAATACTCTCATGTTGGACTTCTGGTCATCTCAGGAGAGTGAAACATGAGCCTAATTGATGGATTTTGGGTGGCTTGTGGGGGTTAAATTCAGCTGTATGTCAATCACGCACTCTTGATCAGACATCACTGCATACACACATACTCCACGTGTTCGACTTGAGCAACAAAGACAGATTATATATTGTTTGCAGGACGGTATGCTGGCTGCTGAACAGTGTAACACAGCCAAAAGTTCTGGGCATTGTTCGGAAGTGCACTGATTAGCAGGGATCAGGGTTTGAGCTAAATTTGAAGGCTAAGGCAGATGCGATCCTCATTGAGAAGAGATGGTTCTAGACCTGTGGAACAATTTCCCAACAACTGTTTTGGCGACAAATGATATGGCAGATGGTAGATAGATGGTGAGGCCAAGAGAAGAGGAGTGGGGAAGAAACCAAGTTAGATGTAGAATAACAAAGAAAATGTGATGAGATTGCCAGGAGAAGGTGAATAGGTGGTGGGGACATATTTTGAGTGGATGAGTAGAAACAGTGGCCGTGGCAGGGGGAGAGAGGAGGTGGAGAGTAGCAGCTTGGTGGTTTTATATATCCTTTAAGCCTAGAGAGCTTTACATACATTTGCTGCTTATGCAAAAACATGCTACAGATGCTGTTCTGAATGCTTTGCTGCCAGGATAAACGAAACCGTCCAGTGCTTTGGTCGATTTGGTCGGGGCAGTCTATCAACTATAACCACTACACAGTCTCATCTTCATGTGATTTAGGTATCTTCTGATTCTAATCTGTGATAGTGTGCTCGAAAAAAACAAAACAAAAGTATGATTTTATTCATGACACAGGTGAAGCCAGCATTTCTATTAATGATAATTGGACCATGCAGCCAAAGAATGAATGTCAGTGAAAGCGATGACACCTTCCTGCTGCTTCTTCATGGGTAAAACATCTCAGTGTAAATCCAGTGTAAATCGCAGCTATTTTAGGACATGCTTGGATGCAGAGTCTTTGTCTGCCTAGATACTGTACTTTACCTCAAACTGAAAGAGAAAGTTGCTATGTCTTTTTTTGTTTTTGTTTTTTATTTATGAAAAGAAGCAATCAGTGAAACTACAGCATCACTATCAGCATCAATAATCACCAGTAACCTTTTCATTACAGTCATCATCTTTGTGAGTAATCTGGTAGGATTTGAGTGGAAGAAAGCCTTTATGCTAGCAATACACTTTATTATTAAACCTGATTTTCTTTGATCATTCTGCACTAATTTCTTAAGTTTAGATGGTTGGGCCACATTCATCTCTCATCAGCTTCGTGGTTAACTTTAGCCCCTGCACATATGTTCTCTTGTCAGCCCATAGTGGCTTGTCTATTTAGGTCTTGTTGATCTGTCATTTTGAACATGCAGGACCCACTTTGAAGACATGAAGTTGAAGTGTACAGTCATACACATCACACACACACCTTTGACCTCTGTGCAGTGTTAGCTGGAAACTAGCTGATGCCCTCAGGTAGATAATTGATTTTGTCAACGGCAGATGTGATTAAAAGACAATATTTTTCCAGCAAATGTATCAATAAAATCATCGTGCGCAGCGTCAGATTAGTGATTTATTCATAAAAACAGATAACAAGAAATATGTGTAACTTGAATATTTGCCACAATCATGAAGCAGTAACATGTCTTGTTTTTCAGCCCGTCCCAAGATCCGTGTGCCTCGCTTTCTCAGAGCTCGTTTTATCAAGCAGGTTGGAGATCAGATCAACCTCGTCATCCCCTTTATGGTACGCATATGCTATATGTAATACTGACACCAAAAAGTTTGCAGTCATTACACTTTTACTCACATCTTGTTAGGATGTAGCTCTCATTAGTCTCTCTTTCCACTGTTTTTACCATCACTTCAGGGTAAACCTAAGCCTGTGGTGTCCTGGCTTAAGGACAGTCAACCTTTGGATCCAAAGAGAGTCAACATTAGGAACAGCGACAAAGACAGCATCTTGTTTATCCGCACCTCTCAGAGGGAGGACTCTGGTGTGTATGAGATGACTGTTAAGGTGGACAGCTTTGAAGACAAAGCAACCATTACCCTACAGATTGTGGGTAAGTCACTCATGCATATGCACCTGCACATTATGTACTGTACACACACACACACACACACACACACACACACACACACATGCCTGCACATTGTTTCAAAGAGCAAAAGTATGTGTTTGTATATATATATGTCTTCTCAATGTAAATGTTATTCCAGATCTCGTTGTTAAATGTGCTCAGGTTGCACAGCTGACTTGTTGGCAAACACAGGACGCACAGCACGGTCTAAAAGAAAGCCAGCGTTCAACACACATCGCACCTCTTGAACATGATGCCCTTTGACCCTGTGTGTTTGAGCCTGATCTGTCAGCTGGTGTTGATGTGTGGACTGACTTTAGAGGCATTTCCACAGCTATTAATGTTGTAAATATAAACTTGGGACTTGATAATGTGTTTGTTTTAAAAAAAAAAAAAAAANAAAAAAAAAAAAAAAAGGTGAGGATTCACTTTTGGTTGAGAGTAGAAGTCAAGAACAATGAGTATTTAGTCCTACGTAGTGCAAATGATTTGTGTACCACAGATGTGTCACACCATGCATATGGTAGGACTCTTGTCCCTGCATTGCCATGGACGGGTGAAGTCCATGTGTCATATTAAAATTAATGGTAATGTATTTCATCAGAGCTACCTGGTCCCCCTGCCTTTGTGAAGCTGGTGGACACCTGGGGCTTCAATGCTGCTCTGGAATGGGCCCCTCCCACTGATAATGGCAACACGGAAATCACCGGATACACTGTCCAGAAGGCCGACAAGAAGACGGGGGTGAGACACACAAACAGCATGAGCCCACACAATACAACACAACATACACTTACATGCATCCAAAATATTTGAGTGTGTGTGTTGAGTTGCAGACATGGACTCGCACAGTGTCTGAAAGAACAAAGCAGAAAAATGGCGTAAAGTGATTCTTAAATCGTGACGGCAAAGGACACTGTGGATGTTTTATTTTCATCAGTGCTGTTAAGAGTTGTTTCTTCAAGCTGATTTAATGCTGATTCACCTCTAACACACACTGGTACGATTTATAACAAATTGTGTAACCTCAGACTTGGATATGTCTGCATTTTTAGACAACTGCTCAGTACTTAAACATTGTCTTGTGGAGAAAACTACTTCCACTAGATCCACATTGAATTACTTGGTCTTTTTTTTTTTGTTTTTTTTTGTTGGGTTTCATTCACAGGCTATCAAAATATCAGTAAGTCTTTTTATTGCTGTAAGCCACAGTTCAGAAAGGAAAGAAGATAAGAGGGTGCTGCTTCTAGGGAGCACTGGGATTATTTAACCAAGAATTTCCAGAGTCAAGAACTCAAGATACAGTCCTTCACATGTGCAGACACAAGATTTGATTCAAACACAGAGACAATCATGCTACACATCTCCCCGTCTTACTATTTTATTCTTTGCTTTGTTCTTTTACACACGTGTGAAAACTGATTCAGCTCCCTGTCATTGAGGGTGTGGACAAGGGTTGAGAGGTGAGCCTAAAACAGGCATCCTGGTCCTTATGAGGTTGTAAAGCTGTCTCAGACTTCAACTGAAGAAGGAAAAAAAAAGAGAAAGCAAGAGACTGAAAAACAGAAAAAAAACAAGAGCGAGAGAATCAGAAGAATAGATTCAGTAGAAGCAGTGACTAAACAGGTATACCAAGTTATTGGTACTCAGGTAATCCTAACCTGTGCTTGACAGGTTAGGATTCACTATAGACTCGTGAGGAAGAACACGATAAAACGATATGTTTTTGGTAATTAATGGTGTAAGTTTGGCACGTGACAGTATAATTTTCTTTCTGTATTGTCTCCTGTACTCCTGTTTAACTGGGTTTTTGTTGCGTCTGCGTGTGAAGGAGTGGTTCACCGTGCTGGAACACTATCACAGGCTAACCGCCACCGTCTCTGACCTCATCATGGGCAACTCCTACTCCTTCAGAGTGTTTTCAGAGAACCAAGTGGGCTCCAGTGAGACCAGCGCAGTCACCAAAGGGGTGGCCAACATCCAGAAGACAGGTGAATTTAAGGGTGTATTTCTTTTTTGTGAAGTTGTTGTGTTGATATGATTTTAAAAACTGTTTAAATGTGTTGTTACTCTGTAGCAGATCATGTTGCTGCAAGTGACGACTGCTGGAATATTATTTACATGGGCTGCAGGAAGTTATACTTCTGCCTGTGTGTGTCTTTGTATTTCATTATCATAAAGCAGCAGAACATTTGGCCAGTGGTCAGGTATTGCTGAAGTAAATTTAAAAGAGCCCCACAACCTGCATACACGTTTATGTTAATAACAAAACATACTACTGGAGTGGTAAGTATTAGAATTGGTTTTCCTACTTTCCAGACTGCCACTGGTTGTAGTTCATTCCAGTACTCTATTAAAATGAACTTGTAGAGACTTGAAAAGTGCTTGAGGTACGCAATCCATCAGCGAACACCACGTCTACTAAATTTTTTTGTCAAAGTAACTTTGTTTAACTGGTCCAACATGGAGTTGTACAGAAGAAAATGCATGTCTCTCCAGTGAATATAGTCACTGGAGAAGACGGCTTTTACGAGAAATTAAAAATGACCGTCCAGTCTTCATTCAAATGTAGATGTTAGCAGGCAAAACATTGAAATTAAGTGTATCACCTGAACATTTAATTTGAAAGATTAGGAGATTTGTCAAAGTAACAGGAAAATTAAAATAGGGTTTTATGTTTTGGAAAATGGTTGTCATTAATGTAGCCTGCATGCAGGTACTAGTGTACCACCAGGTTGGTAGACCAGGTGACTGTTACTTCAAGTACCACCGGTGGTACACGTAACACAGATTGAGAGCCATTGATAGAGGTAATGATTTTAGCACATCTAGTGACATTATTGATACTCAAAGAATGCATTTGATATCTCTGGAAACATTTATGTGCAATTCACTAGACCAGCGTTTTAATAGAAGCTGTTTTACCTTTCATCTGAAAGACTTCATCAGTTACTTCACTTGCATTTATGATCGTTCACTTCAAAGATACTGGTATTTACACTGGAATTGCCATTTTTCAGATTATACACAGAGTTAATGGCCAATGAGATGTAAACCTTCTTCCATTTGTTTCCAGGGATTATCTACAAGCCTCCTGAGTACCAAGAGCACGATTTCAGCGAGGCACCCAAGTTCACCACACCCCTTAGTGACCGCGCCGCTACTGTGGGCTACACCACCAAGCTGCTGTGTTCTGTCCGCGGATGCCCCAAGGTCAGATTCTTACTTTGCCACCACATACACTCATAAACTTTACATGCACACACGGTAGTTTGCATCACCATAACGTACCACTGTGCTGACTCTCCCCCTCTTGCCCTTTCTCACCAGAATAGGAGCGTCACGTGTCTTGCCTATGACCTTCTACATGTCCTTTCCATGCTAATATCATGTTAGTGCATTCCGATATTTTACCACCTGCATCTTTGCTCCACATATAAATGTCCAGCATCACAGTAGTGTTCCCTGCATGTCTCATTGATAGCTAATGACAGTTGTTGATTGGCTAGTATTTTAGCATGCGAATGGATGGTATTTAAATGAGGACCTGTAAGTAAATCGTTTGGAGCATATACATGATAAGCTGGGACATCCCAAGGAAACCTCTAATTGTGTGAAGAAATGAAATGCATGTCTTGGCATAGAGAAAATGTTCCCACCACACCAGTATTTGTAATGAGTTTAGGCCTGATTGGGATCTCTAAATAAACCATTTGCGTCACTTTAAATGAGGCATCAATGTTGAACAGGGCTGACCTAGCTCTGGTATGTGTATTTGAAGTTTCACTATGTCTCTCGCTGCTCCTCGACAACTGCTGCTCTGGTTAAACATATCATTACAGTTGTCTGACAGACGCAGATGTCTGAGGTGGCAGGCTGTAGTGGAAATACAGTTGATTATGCGACCTAACTGTCCTTGGCTCCTCATCCAGCGAGAAAGGGCACGAGGGGGACAGTCTGCACAGTGGTGCTAATACATATCAGACGGGCGCTTACAGCGTCTCAGGGTGTCATCCGCATGTGTAATCATCCTGCAAGAGGCCCATATGTTCACCACAAAAGTCAACGCAAAGAATGTTGAGGGAATGTTGCTGATGTTGGACTAGAAGGGCAGGGCTGGTAGATGTTCATGTTTCAGAGACAGCTGAGAGGCCCCAGAAACATCCCTGTGTGTGTTTTAATGTGCATGGGTGTATATTTGTGTTTGAGTTACTCCCAGTACCATATGCTTATGGTTGCTGGATATACAGGGAAAGCCTGGCATCACAGGCATATTAGTGGATGCCTGTATTTTAGGGTGAGGACCCTGATGCTGATTCATGCCCTGGGCCTAGAAGTTAGGCTCTATGAAACTGGACCCATCATGTTTAAATGAGAAATCTGTTCCTCTTTCGGTGCTCAGGAAGGCTTAGATTCTGCAAAAAGCATCCAAGCAGCTGTGTGAAAACCTATCCACTTAACCCACTTACTGTCTTGCAGAGGCATCCTACTGTGTGTATGCGTCAGTGTTATGAAGACTGGAGTGTGACACATTATTGACTTTTATTTTCAAATGAAAATAAAAATTTAAACGAAAACATTTTTTTAACCTGCCGATTCATTTTTCTATTTCAGTTTTCTGTCTTTAAATAGTGGATAAACTAATGAATATTAAAATAGATCTCCTTTTTTAAAGATTGGATTTGTATACATACTTACTGTTATATTCCATATCACAATTAAATCTGATTTAAGATTGCTGTTTATTTTTCATCAACACTTTAAATTGAAGGTACCTCTGCTTAATTTAAATACATTTTAAGACATTTTAGGACATTTCTCTTTAGTTAAGAACTTGAAGCTAATGTCCCACACCAAATATTTAACAAGGTTCAGAACCCACAGAGAAATAACTCAAGCTCTCTTTTTCTAAAGACAAAATAATAAAATTATGAATTATTAATGTAATGATTATTTTATTACATTTTTACTAGTGGCTTTTTGAACTGCATCAATGAAATCCAAATTCAGTCATTGTATTATTGAATTTATCAATTACATAATGTGCTACAGATAATTGGAAAGAGTCTCTAATTGTTCCTCTGGCACACACCAGCCTCCAAAATGGGAGCTCATGTGTGAATGCATGTGTGTGTGTTTGTGTGTGTGTGTGTTCCTATCTGTGTGGTATACGTGTTTCATAACATTCAGGTACTTTCTCTTCTCTGGCTCCAGTCCAACCGAGGGCCAGATCAGGTCCAGCAGAAAGGCATGTAGAGAGTAGAGTGATAAGTTCTCCTGCTGTCTCCGATAAGTAGCTGTCACTTGTGTTAGCGAGGTGCAGAGTGCATTAACATGGAACTGAGAGGAAGAGGAGGAAGAGGATAGATAAGCAGGGAAGACAAAGAGGAGACGGTGATAAGCACAACCTGTTGTCCTCTCATGGCAAAGTACAGATGTTGCTGTATCACACAAGATGCTATTTTTGTCACCCATCCAGACTTGGCACAGTTATCAGTGTGATGGCCTGTTAAGATCCACACTGCATGACTAAAGACAGAAATAGGATGGGACAGGAATAGATGGAGGAAGATGAAATAATAAGGGCAGGAGAAATGAAGAGACAGAAGAGTACAGGGTTTTTTGTTTTTGCTGTAAACGTCTTCAAACTTCCTGATTCACTTGAGCTCCCAGAATGCCTATAAACAACTGATATTGATCGTAACGTCGATTGTCTCACATCATCTCTGTACTCAAAATAATGCGTTGTAATAACGTTGCATTATGGTCAGTTGAGGCTGTTGTCTGTGGAGAAATCAGTTCTTCCTATAAAAGCTCTCTAGCAGTGTGATCATGAGAGTTGGAGCAGGATGCTGAGTATAGAAAGATGACTAAATGATTTGACTCTGAGGTTTTGACATGATAAAACTGCTTTGAAGTGGTCAAACTTTCTTATTTTTCTCTGATTTTATTTTATAATCCATTACAATCCATTATCCATCCATTATAATCCAAATTAATGCCTAAAAAAAACCCATTTTATATATCTTTTTGCAAAATCCCATCCTTTTTTTCTTACTGTCTTGTATCAAGTTTTTTCAATAATTTATGCATTTGGGGATTGATTTTAAAAATCCATCTGATGATTCAAACATCTAATCCAGAGAGTCGCTCTCATCACACCAAAGTGACCAGCTGTAGCACCGTTAAATTGGTCGTGTATTCGGGTGTCAGTTTGCAACACCATCATCAGCATCATTGGCTGCTCTCCTCACTTCCAGAGGCTTTAACATACTTGAGCTAAAGCCCAGGACAGGAACATGTCCCTCCTTTTCATCCTCCTCCTTAAGGAGGCACAGAGCAATCATCAAAACATATTAGCGGTGATCATTTACTTTCTTTGTCCTGCCTACTTTAAACGCCTCAGACGTCAAGTCTCGCCCCTATTTCATGCAAAAAAAAAAAAAAAAANAAAAAAAAAAAAAAAAAATCATTCTTTCCAGCATCTCCAAATCCTAGAAAGGAAAACTGGCAAATCCTACCTATGACATAAAAATAACTTACACATTCACAAGATTTGGAGCGTCTTTACTTAAAATGATGCTAATATGTGGAATCCCCAAGAAGAACTAAATATTTCACATATTGGAGAGGAGATGTTGCATTGGTGACAAACCATGAGACTACATTCTGCAGCAAGCAGATCCAGCAGCACGTCCATACAGGGAGAATGTTAGTGAAACCCAGAGCAGTGCATACCTGCAGTTAGCTTGAGTTGCTGCCATTCATTTTCAGCAAAGACTGACGGGGTCAGTTGAAGAGTAGTTGATAGTTGATGTGGGGATCAAGCTGCTGAGACGTAGTTTGTAACTTAATGAATTTATAAATGTGTCCTCTCATTCTCTCAGCCTAAGATTGAGTGGTTGAAGAATCAGATGGTCATTGGTGATGACCCAAAGTTCCGTCAGATCTCCAAGCAGGGCATTTGCTCCCTGGAGATCCGTAAGCCCTGCAGCTTTGATGGTGGTGTGTACACCTGCAGAGCCAAGAACGCGCAGGGAGAGGCCACTGTCTCCTGCAAGCTGGAGGTCAAACGTACGTATCTACAGAAAACTGATGTACAAACTTAACACTCAGCTGTAATAACATGTCAGATGTTTCAAATCATTATGAACCTATATTCTTCATCTTGGTGCCTACAGAGGTTATTCTTCCAGAAGCTGATAAGGAGAAAGGAAAATAAAGTCACACATGAACACCCAGAGGTAAGGAACAAAGCGCAAACAAGAGAAATTACTCAGTAGTCCAGTGTTATGGACACCGTGTTACTTGTTGGGACATGTCATTACCAAATATCTTTCTTCATCCCCTCATAAATAAAGTATTCTTCGTCCAAGCCTAAGCGCCTAATTTCCTCCCTGTTAATACCACCATCAGTATAACAGAACATTGCTCTGTAATGCTACTTTTATTATGGATCAGGGATAAATCCCTGGTGATTGCTGTTCACACAAGAAGAAAGTCTGCAGCTGTACTCGAGTACATATGGCCTTTTATCGCTCTGCATGCTGAGCAAAGTTGCAGTATATTGCCATCATTAAAAGCGGTTGCTGCAGCATTGTTTCTCTAGATTCTGGAAATTCAATATGGAGATTCTTTTCTTTTAAAAAGTGGCAAGTTAGCAACAGGTTGGTTGATAGAAACAGATAATTAACTTGCAATTTAACAGGGATAGATTTACTTTGATTTGGCTTTGAGCACAATCTCAAAGCTTCTGAAGTGTCATTTCTGATATTTTGTCTGTCCAGTGGTTGATTGATAAGTTTTGAGCCCCAGCACATAAATGAGCAAGGGTGGAAATAATTTTTGTGCAAGCAATATTACTTTGGTGTTTTTGCGCACCAGCTGCATGCATTTGCATTTGAAGTATGCGGCTTTCCCTCCTCTTGTACAATCCTCCACTGGGTGCTGGCCAGCTGTGAATTGCAGTGTTCTTAGGCTCTTAGCATCAAATTAGAAACAATAATTATCTCCATGTCCCTGTCTCTCTTACCTCCTCCTCATCAGTCATTCCGTTCCCCCTCTCTCCTCTCCACCTTTAAACCTTCACACATTGCAAACCCTGCTTTTGGATGTAGTAATGTGACAAAGATTAATGTCAGTAATAACAGCAATACCGAATAGCTAATTGATGTTTTTCCAGCTTTAACATTTCTATTCATGTCTTTGCTATTGGCCAGTAATATTCAGATTTAAGTACCGGTGCTTTCATGTAGGCTTCATAAATGCTTGAGTGGTGTAACCTTTCAAGGAGTGCCAGGAGGGAGGCATTGATGGGCTGTATCCTTGGCTTCTGAGTATTCCCGGCCCTGCTCCCAGCGCCACTTCAACCGAGAAGCTCCATTAAAGTAATGAAAAGGCATGTGGACATGGTGAGAGAGGACAGCCAGATGAAGACAAAGGCAAGGAGGAGAGGAAGGTGTTGGGTCAGGGAAGAGCAGAGAGACAGATGACATGAGTAATAAAGATGTTGGTAAAGGGATGCACAGGATAGTTCAAGGTTATGAGAAGGTTGGTGATAGAAGAGGAATGGTTTTCCCTCACTGTAAAGAACATTCCACTGAGTCTTTTTACAGCACTGTGAAATACTATACACTCCTACTGTACATTCAGATTCTGTTAGCAAGGAGCCAATCACATTAAGTCATGTTTTACAGATGAACTAGCCTTCCCACAACTTTCTTTGGTCTCAGATTCTGTATTCAAATCCAAATTATTTCTATGTATTAACATGTTGATCCCACGTTTTCTTAACATCTCACATATAATTTACAACATTTCCTACTTTTAGCTTGACGGGGACCCTGATTTGATGTACACACACATTTAAAACCAAAGTAGTGAAGTGTGAGTAATGAAGTTGAGGCCAACAACTATTTGACCATAAAAACAACAGCAACTACCTCAGCTATAACCAAAGCAAACAGAAGAATAAACTATTGCAATGGTGAATGCTTGTTGGAATGACTACATTCAAACGATTACAATCAGAAAAAATTCCACTTTTTTAGGCTATACATATACGTTAGCTGCTTGTAGTGTGATTAGTCTTAAAACACATGCAGTTTAGACATTAACCATCGTGGCTATGTTCTCATTATCATTGACATTTCAATGACTTTAACTTCAAAAGGTTTTAATAAACCTATCAGGTTTATAGAAATATAATCATCTTGCTCTTAATCTTTGAACCTGAAACATAAAACCTTTTTTCCTGTTTACGAAGAGATTTCTGGAATCAGATTACTGCTGACAACAGGAAATAATCATTACTGCTGAGAACAGGAAATAATCAGATTACTGCTGACAACAGGAAATAATCATTACTGCTGAGAACAGGAAATAATCAGATTACTGCTGAGAACAGGAAATAATCAGATTACTGCTGAGAACAGGAAATAATCAGATGACTGAAATGTGTGTGTGTAAACACGCTGCTCAAGATGTAAACAGATTATGTTTAGATGAAGTTGAGCCCAATGATATTTCACACCAGGCATCAGAATACATCTCAGATCTGTGTCAAGCGAGCGACTCATTCAGATTTCCTCCCATTCAGTTTCATCAGATAACTATTATCAATCTATCATTGCTGCTGAACAGAAAGCATCAATGTTTTGCACTTGGCTGTAGAGTTTTAGAGGAGGATTGTTGTGTTTTGAGGTATTTTCCATAGTTTGGGGTTTTCTGATCCTTGTCTGAGTTGTTTGGCACAGACAAATTGTGTGCATCTGGGATACAGTTATGATTACACCACAAAGCTGACCTTCAACATGGTCAGGGAGACATTTATGTTTGGTCACATGCCTGCCTGACCATCTCTGCATGTGTGGAGAGATCAGAACCCACTGCAGCCTCAGTGTGTTTTGGATGCATCCACATCTGTATTTAGCGCTGCGTACTAGTGATCAAATTACCAAAGACACGTTTTACCGACAAGTGTGAACAGGGCCAAAAGTGACGTGATCAGGTTTGGCCTCTGAGGTTCTCTGCTTCTCTCTCTGGTGTCAGTCTCCTGTCGATCTTTACTGACGTGCGTGTTCCAACAGGCCGATGCGTGAAACGTGGACCCGTAAGACACAGCCATACATGGGAGGGCTCTTCGAGGGGGAAACGAGAAAAGGGAGGGAGTGCCTTTGGGTGGGGTTAGGGGTGATGTCAGCGCGGCNTCGAGGGGGAAACGAGAAAAGGGAGGGAGTGCCTTTGGGTGGGGTTAGGGGTGATGTCAGCGCGGCACTCCACAGCTTCTAAAAATGACTCCAGATGATCTGACACGCTAAACTCCACATTACCTTGAGTCAACATGCAGAGTGGAGTCATGAGAGGAAGAGAGAACGGGCTAAGAGGGCAGAAACCAAGCCAGATAATCCTCAGTGGGAAACATGCAGCAGATATCGGACACACACACACACACACACACAAGGACAAAAGCAGAATATTCCTTGTCAAATTGATTAATAACACAATATGACCCCATTTCACTCCTTTCATACTTTAATTCACTTTCCATCAGTGCCTTAACCCAGCAGATGTCCAGGTCTTTGTGTTTTAAGGTGAGTTTGTGTCTTTTTTAGTATCTGTGTGTTGTGCACTAAATGCTTGTGTGACCCTCTGTGTGTGTGTCATTCTTATTTTACCCAGAGTGTTGAGCGAGGTGAGAGGAAGAAACATGGCTGGCTTTGCAGCAGTGTGTACATAATGAAAGAGATGAAGCACCGCACACCCTCAACTCCTTATCTACTTCCATCCCCCCTTCCAATTACACATCCCTCCCCACCGACCCCTTACAGTACGCAGGGACGACTCACGCCACCCCCACCCATCCCAGTTCACCAAATGTTATTTAGTTGGTGATATGTATGTAAGACTATATTTACAATGTTGTTTTCTGCTTGTGCCATTTGCTGTTTGTTATATATTGTGTACAACTCAATAAAACAGTGAAATGTTGAACATGCTGCTCCAGTTCCTTTATGAATTTGTATTAAAAATGTATTTCTGCATCCAGGCCATAAAATTAACTGTATATCTCACATTACATTCATGTGTATACCATGATTTCAACATATATATTTTATGATTCTTATGATAAAGTGCTGTTATTGCTGCAAAGTGTCCTGCAGCAAGACCCTGAATTCTTCAGCTCCTTATTGAACTGGTTCTGATCAACCTCAAATAACTGCTGCCAATAAATCCTGAAGTGTCCATGTTGCTGTTGGTGCTAAACTGGTTCAAGATGAGGTGCATCCTCATCTCCCAGGGTTGTACTGATGGATTTAGGCTGGTATAAACTCATGACTGATGGAGCTTTCCCTGTTCCTCAAACACAGGATGGAATTCCTTGTTTGTCTGTGGAATTCTGTCATTAACCCTGTAATGATTGGACAGAAAATGAATTGACTATCTTAATTATCAATAAACTGAAAATAATATCAAAGATCATATTCCACAAGTATTTACATGTAAATTAAATACTTTTTCCCCCAGTCAACGTAAAGATGTCACCTTGGATTCTGTGAAGTTCCCATTGGCGTTTGTCAAAAAAAAAAAAGTATTTATTTTTTGATATTTTATTCAATAAGCAATCTGAAAAAAATAACTAATGATGAAAATAATTATTAGTTATAAATAATTATTAGTTATTACTGCGTTCACAGTAACTCGGAAGTCGGAAATTGGGATTGCGTCTGTAGAAACTAAAATGTCTAGTATTATAACAGTCATATAGTAAAAGTATATATAGTATAGTAGTCTTAAATAGTATAATAGTCTTATTATACACTTACTATAGCCTTACTATACACCTACTATAGTCTTACTATACACTTACTATAGTCTTACTACATACAAGTCTTTTTATGCACCTACTATAGTCTTACTGTACACTTACTACACACTTACTATAGACTTAGTATACACTTAATATACTCTTTTTATACACTTACTATAGTATAACTATACAGTTAATATAGTCATTTTTTACACTTACTATAGCCTTACTCTATACTTATTATAGTCTTACTATAGTTTTACTATACATATACTATAGTCTTACGATAGTCTTATACACTTACTATAGTCTTACTATACACTTACTTAAAATTACTATAGTCTTTATGCACTTACTGCAGTCTTACTATAGACTTATTATACACTTATATTAGTCTTACTATAGTCTTTTTATACACTTACTAAAGTATTACTATACACTTATTACAGTCTTACTATACACTTACTATATACTTACTATAATCTTCCTATACACTTACTGTAGTCTTACTATACACTTACTATAGTCTTTTTATACACTTACGATAGCCTTCTATACACTTACTATAGTATTACTATACAATTAATATAGTCTTTTTAAACATTTACTATAGCCTTACTATACACTTACTATAGTCTTACTACACACTCACTATAGTCTTTTTATATACTTACTATAGTCTTACTATACACTTACTATAGTCTTACTACACACTTACTATAGTCTTACTACACACTTACTATACACTTATTTGTCTTACTATACAATTACTAGTCTTTTTATACACCTACTATAGTCTTACTATACCCTTAATACACACTTACTATAGGCTTACTATAGTCTTTTTACACACTTACGATAGCCTTCTATACACTTACTATAGTATTACTATACAATTAATATAGTCTTTTTATACACTTACTATAGCATTACTATACATTTATTATAGTCTTACCATACACTTACTATAGTCTTACTACACACTTACTATATAGTCTTACTAGATACTTACTATAGTCTTACTATACACTTACTACAGTCTTACTATACACCTAGTATAGTCTTACTATACACACACTGTAATCTTACTATACACTTACTATAGTCTTTTTACGCACTTACTATAGGCTTACTATACATTTACTAAAGTCTTACTATACACTTACCATAGTCTCAGTATACACTTATTACAGTCTTACTACACACTTAATATAGTCTTTTTATGCACCTACTATAGTCCTACTCCACACTTACTATATTCTTACGATACACTTACTACAGTCTTACTACACACTTACTATAGTCTTACTATACACTTACTATGGTCGTACAAGAGTCTTACTATACACTTACTATAGGCTTACTATAGTCTTACTATACACTTACTATAGTCTTACGATTCACTTACTATAGTCTTATTAGACACTTACTGTAGGCTTACTGTACACTTACTATAGTCTTTTTACACACTTATGATAGCCTTCTATACACTTATTATAGTATTACTATACAATTAATATAGTCTTTTTTATACACTTACTATAGCATTACTATACACTTATTATAGTCTTACTACACACGTACTATAGGCTTACAATAGTCTTACTATGCACTTACTATAGCCTTACTATACACTTACTACAGTCTTACGATTCACTTATTATAGTCTTACTAGACACTTACTACAGTCTTACTACACACTTACTATACCCTTAATACACACTTACTATAGGCTTACTATACACTTACTATAGTCTTTTTACATGCTTACGATAGCCTTCTATACACTTACTATAGTATTACTATACAATTAATATAGTCTTTTTATACACTTATTATAGCATTACTATACATTTATTATAGTCTTACCATACACTTACTATAGTCTTACTACACACTTACTATGGTCGTCCTATAGTCTTACTATATGCTTACTATAGTCTTACTATACACTTACTATAGTTCTTACTATAGTCTTACTAGACACTTACTACAGTCTTACTATACACTTACTACAGTCTTACTATACACCTATTATAGTCTTTCTATACACTTAGTATAGTCTTACTATACACATACTGTAATCTTACTATACACTTACTATAGCCTTTTTACGCACTTACTATAGGCTTACTATACATTTACTAAAGTCTTACTATACACTTACCATAGTCTCAGTATACACTTACTACAGTCTTACTATACACTTATTATAGTCTTACTACACACTTACTATAGTCTTTTTATGCACCTACTATAGTNTTACTATACACTTATTATAGTCTTACTACACACTTACTATAGTCTTTTTATGCACCTACTATAGTCTTACTCCACACTTACTGTAGTCTTGCTGTACACTTACTGTAGTCTTACTACACACTTACTGTAGTCTTTTTATGCACCTACTATAGTCTTACTATACACTTATATTTGTCTTACTATACAATCACTAGTCTTTTTATACACCTACTATAGTCTTACTATACCCTTAATACTCACTTACTATAGGCTTACTGTACACTTACTATAGTCTTTTTACACACCTACGATAGCCTTCTATACACTTACTATAGTATTACTATACAATTAATATAGTCTTTTTATACACTTACTATAGCATTACTATACATTTATTATAGTCTTACTATACACTTACTACAGTCTTACTACACACTTACTATAGTCTTATTACACACTATAGTCTTACTATACACTTACTATGGTCGTACAATAGTCTTACTATAGGCTTACTATAGTCTTACTATACACTTACTACAGTCTTACTAGACACTTACTACAGTCTTACTAGACACTTACTATAGTCTTACTACACACTTACTATAGTCTTACTACACACTTACTACAAATTTACTATAGTCTTTTTATACACTTACTATCATCTTATGATACACTTACTATAGTCTTAGTATACACTTACTAAAGTCTTACTACAGACATACAATAGTTTTTCTATACACTTACAATAGTTTTTCTATACACTTAATATAGTCTTACTATACACTTAATATAGTCTTACTATACACTTAATATAGTCTTACTATACACTTGCTATAGTCTGTACACTGTAGTCTATACACTTGCTATATAATTACTATATAATTAATAGTTTTTTTATACACTTACTATAACCTTACTATACACTTATATTGTCTTATTGTACACTTACTATAACCTTACTATAGACCTTTTATATACTTACTATAGTCCTTTTATATACTTACTATAGTCTTACTATACACTTACTATAGTCTTACTATACATACTATAATCTTACTTTACACTTATATTAGTCTTACTATACAATTAATATAGTTTTTTATACACTTACTATAACCTTACTATACACTTATATTGTCTTACTACACATTTAGTATAGTCTTTTTATACACTTACTGTAGTCTTTTTATACACTTACTATAGTCTTACTACACACAATAGTTTTTCTATACACTTACAATAGTTTTTCTATACACTTACAATAGTTTTTCTATACACTTAATATAGTCTTACTATACACTTAATATAGTCTTACTATATAATTAATATAGTTTTTTTATACACTTACTATAACCTTACTATACACTTAATATTGTCTTATTGTACACTTCCTATAACCTTACTATACACTTAATATTGTCTTATTGTACACTTACTATAACCTTACTATACACTTATATTGTCTTATTGTACACTTACTATACACTTACTATAGTCCTTTTATATACTCACTATAGTCTTACTACACACTTATTATAGTCTTTTTCATACACTTACTATAGTCTTACTACACACTTACTATAGTCTTACTATACACTTACTATAGTCTTACTATACACTTATATTAGTCTTACTATACAATTAATATAGTTTTTTTATACACTTACTATAACCTTACCATACACTTATATTAGTCTTACTATACAATTAATATAGTTTTTTTATACACTTACTATAACCTTACTATACACTTATATTAGTCTTACTATACAATTAATATAGTTTTTTTTATACACTTACTATAACCTTACTATACACTTATATTGTCTTACTTCACACTTAATATAGTCCTTTTATATACTTACTATAATCTTACTACACACTTACTATACATTTACTATAGTCTTACTACACACTTACTATAGTCTTACTACACATTTACTATGGTCTTTTTATACACTTACTATAGTCTTACTATACACTTACTATGGTCGTACTATAGTCTTACTATGCACTTACTATGGTTGTACTATAGTTTTACTATGCACTTACTATGGTCGTACTATAGTCTTACTATGCACTTACTATGGTCGTACGATAGTCTTACTATACACTTACTATAGTCTTACTATAGTTCTTACTAGACACTTCTTATAGTCTTACTAGACACTTAATATAGTCTTTGTTATGCACTTACTATAGTCTTACTATACACATACTGTAATCTTACTATAATGTTTTTACACACTTACAAAAGGCTTACTATACATTTACTAAAGTCTTACTATGCACTTACTACACACTTACCATAGTCTTAGTATACACTTACTACAGTCTTACGATACACTTACTAAAGTCTTATTACACACTTACTATACACGTACTACAGTTTTACTATACACGTACTACAGTCTTACTATATACGTACTTCAGTCTTACTATACACGTACTACAGTCTTACTATACACGTACTACAGTCTTACTATACACTTGCTATAGACTTACTATACAATTAATATAGTTTTTTATACACTTATTATAACCTTACTATACACTTATATTGTCTTACTGTACACTTACTATACACTTACTACACACTATAGTCTTTTTCATACACTTACTGTAGTCTTACTATACATTTACTATAGTCTTACTACTCACTTACTATAGTCTTTTTCATACACTTACTATAGCCTTACTATACATATTATAATCTTACTATACACTTACTATAGTCTTTTTATACACTTACTATAGCCTTACTATACATACTATAATCTTACTATACACTTACTATAATCTTTTTATACACTTATTATAGTCATACTACACATTTACTATAGTCTTTTTATACACTTACTATCATCTTACAATTCACTTACTAAAGTCTTACTACAGTCTTACTATAGTCTTACTACACACTTACTATAGTCTTACTATACACTTGCAATAGTTTTTCTATACACTTAATATAGTCTTACTATACTTAGGCTTCTCACTGGTTTTAATAGACGACAATCACATTACCCCAATCCTGGCTTCCCTCCACTGGTTCCCTGTTTGATTTAGAACTGAGTTTAAGATTTTATTAATCACTTTTAAAGCTCTCCTGTGTCTGGCTCCGTCTTACATTACTGAAATGTTGACTCCATATGAGCCAGTTCGCAGCCTTAAATCCTTGGGTGGGACCCTTCTGGCTGTTCCAAAGTCGAGGCTGAAATCCAAAGGTGACTGTGCTTTTGCCATCAGGGCCCTTCTACTTTGGAATGACCTGCCTGAGGAGATAAGGCTCGCAGATTCAGTGTCTTCTTTTAAATCTCTTCTTAAACCCCATTTTTATAGACTTGCTTTTATGTGATGTCATCCTTAAATTGTCATTTTCTTGTTTTTATTGTCTTACCTGTATTTGTTTATTTATTTATATGTTCATTATTTGTGTTTTATTGGCTTTTATTTTATTTTATTTTTTTTTTTACTTTTTATTTCATATTTTAGTTTTTACCTATTTCCTTGTTTATCATTTGTGTCCTTGTTTTATTGGTATCTTAACTGAACTTTTCCTGAATTTTGTCCTGCTCTTGTTTTGCCTGTCTGTTTGGCTTTCTGCTGTTATATTGTATTGCTTTGTCTGTCAAAGAACTTTGTAAACTCTGTTTTTAAAGGTGCTATATAAATAAAGTTTTATTGCCATAGTCTTACTACACCTTACTATAGTCTTACTACATACTTACTATAGTCGTACTATACAATTACAATAGTCTTTTTTACACTTACTGTCGTCTTACTATACTAAGTGTATAAGTATAGTAAGTGTATAGTAAGACTATACAGTTATTATAATCTTACTATACACAGTGTAATCTTATAGTAAGTGTATAGTAAGACTTTAATAAGTGTATAGTAAGACTATAGTAAGTGTATAATAAGATTATTGTTAGTGTGTACTAAGACTATAATAAGTGTAGATTATAGTAAGATTATAGTAAGTGTATAGTAAAACTATATTAATTGTATAATAAGACTGTAGTAATTGTATAGTTAGACTATATTAAGTGTATAGGAAGGCTATAGTAAGGTAAAGTAAGTTATGGACTAAAATGCAAGCACGCTTGTTGCAGCACCACCCTCAGGCCAATCCACATATTTTTTTTCCTGAGTAGTGGGTGAGATGTTGAACCAATCTGTTAAGTTTTAGTTGCCGTAGTTTTTATAACGTTTGAGGAAGAAATGCTTAAACCGAAATTTGCAAAAAATTCAAAATGGCGGACAAGCTACGAGTTGGAAAGGGGTGTGGCTTAAATGGATNAAATTTGCAAAAAATTCAAAATGGCGGACAAGCTACGAGTTGGAAAGGGGTGTGGCTTAAATGGATAAATGCGTCTTAGCCCAAGGAATACAGAGAAAAAAGAATTCTGATTCTACAATCTACGGTTTAGAAGTTATTAATGAAAGTTTACTGTGGGTATTATAGCGCCCCCATCAGGTCAATTTATGATTCATTTTATGCAGATGTCTGTAGTGAACATGTCCACCAAGTTTGGTTACAGTAGACCAATTCCTTCAGGAGATATACCACATGTTGTACAATTAGCCATGCCTACAACTTTCTCAGCAAAATAATCCAGAGTATCAAAAAACTGAAATGGTACTGTTTTCTGGCTTGGGCCAGACATGCCATATGCAAATTTTGGTGATGACTGAGCCAAAACTGGAGGAGGACAAACTGTTTCAGAAACAATTCAAACTAGCAGAAAATCTAGTCAGGCATAAATGGGCATGGCCTTTATGAATAAATGCGTATAGTTCCAAATCAAAGGTAAAAAGAATTTTGATTCTAGGACTTGCGGTTCAAAAGTTATAGGCCAATATATGCAAAATTTTGAATTTCTTATTATAGCGCCACCCTCAGGCCGATCGGTTTACATTTTGTCACCCGAGTAGCGCTGAAGTTTTTGTAACTAACTGACATTGCTGTGGGAGATGCAGCCATGAAGAGGTTTGTGAACAACATA
This sequence comes from Lucifuga dentata, assembly GCA_014773175.1. Taxonomy (NCBI): domain Eukaryota; kingdom Metazoa; phylum Chordata; class Actinopteri; order Ophidiiformes; family Bythitidae; genus Lucifuga; species Lucifuga dentata. The sequence goes on along the minus strand of VXCM01001448.1, from coordinate 1,888 downwards.
TGCTATTCCTTTATAATGGGCAATCTTCAGTCAATCTGCATTGGTTCTTACAGATCACACCGTGCCACTCAAAAAGGTAGGTACTATACCATTACGTTCTACACAAGGTATATATTTAACCATGATCCAGAATGTGCTTGTTAGTTCTGCAAGTATTGTTGCTGCATCATGATTTTCTAAACTGGACAATTTTATTTCTACAACATCTTAAAAAAAAAAATCCCTCAAGCCATATTTGTACTTTGGTAAACTAACAGAAATGTTGCCAAGACAATAAAACAACTCCTGCCAGGACTTGAACCTGGTACTTCCATGTACAGAATGGATGCGTTACCATGAACACCACAGGAGTTTGGTGTGAGCTTGCTGCAACATCCTACAGGAACCTAAAGCTCAGGCTTCTGGTGATGTTAAAGCACCTCTAATGCAAGCACACCAAGTCAGCCTAGAAAGCTGAAATCTTTGTTGCTGCATCATGATTTTCTAAACTGGACAATTTTATTTCTACAACATCTTAAAAAAAAAAAAAAAAAAAAAAAAAAAAAAAAAAAAAAAAAAAAAAAAA